>JAVJIX010000363.1:0-87500 GCA_036785185.1 Paratrypauchen microcephalus
TGGGAATTTGGGTCAATATGTCAACAATCGTGTGATGCTAACTGTAGGCACTGTTCTGTCTTTGAGTAACTCTTTGTATTAGTCTGTCCAGGGCAAAAGGAGAAATTCAGTTTGTCAACTGGACAAAAGTTTATTTGGTCAAACACGTTTTCTTGAGCTATGAAACTTATTCGATTAAATAAACATTTGTCCAGTTTGACCCAAATTGAATTTCTCCTTTTGCCGTGGATTCTACCTGGACGACTGAGGGGATTCTTCACACATTCATCTGTCTACATCTCCAAAGCTGAAAACGCTCTGTTCCACCTGGTGAGATGTCATGAAGTGTTCAAGTTAACAACCAGGGTTATTATAGTTAATGAAAAGAAACAAAAAAAGGAAAACTAAAATTGAAAAAATATTTTTGTTAACTGAAATAAATAATATCGACAATTAAAATAAAAAAACGATAACTGAAATTGTATTGTGTGTTTACAAAACTCAAACTAACTGAAATTCTGGATAAATCGCGCTTGGTTTTGTCCTTTTTTGGAGTTGGTAAATGTGGATGTTTTGGTGTGTATTTTTATTTGTTTTTGCACTTAAGGCTTTGGTTGTTGTGGGGGTAAACCTGAAGAAATGTTTTAAAATTGTATTTGTTTGTTGTAAGTTTGAGAACACAACACTTCTTCTTTTTGAATCCTGCGCTTGACAAATAACCCAAAGTATGACCCAAAAAAACTAAAACTAAAACTAAGAAAAAAACTAAACTAAAACTAAACTAATCAACCTAATAAAATCTAAACGAAACTAATCAAACTAATAATGAAACAAAAAATAATAAAAAACTAAACAAAAACTAATCAGAGCCACTCTAAAACTAATGAAAACTAACTGAATTAGAGAGGGGGAAAAAAAAGTCAAAACTAAGTAAAACTAAACTAAATTCCAGAGCTGAAAATGATCCAGATGATTCTGGTGGAGGTGTGTGAAGTTTAAAAACACACTGAAGCACTTCCTGCATCAGCCCATGACATCACAAGGTGGAACAGAGTGTTTTCTGTTTGAGAGAAGGACTCCTAAAGTCTACAAAAGATCTTTTTTATCCTCAGATCTACTGTAACTTCTCCCAGACTGTCCCTGGGGCTGGGTCCCACAGGGAGCTTCCTTAATCCTCCGGGGTCAGAGGAGGTGAGGTCGGGATCCAGCTTCCAGGACACACACACAGTGAGTCCTGTTCTGACCCCCAACAACCCTCATTGGTTTCCTCATCCCAAAAACGTCGAGGAAATGTTCCGCCGGAGTCGCTGCAGTGGGACTCGTCTCCATGGAGATTTAATTGCTTTTGCTCCAGAATGTTCCCACCGTACGGCATTAAACCTCAACACATGGCATGTATTTGTTAGCATGGATAGTGTGTTTTATTTTATGTTAATCTGTATGGGTTTCCTTCTAAACGTTACGTGTGTTGACACCGGCTTACCTCTGGCTGCTCTCAGTTGATCCTGGCTTTCTGCCTCGCTTTCTGGAGCCCACGCATTAGTCCCGGTAACTTCCCTGGAACATGAAAGGAAACAGAAGTTCTTCTCGAAACAAAAACATTTGTCAACTAAAAGTGATATATTTGCGTGCCCCAAACAGTGGTTCATGAGTGATCCAGCAGCGTAGTTTGCGTTGGAGCAGTGAGGCCTGACGATTCGACACAGTAAGCGCATATTAGCGTATTAGCCTGTTAACCTTTAGCGGAAGTGTACGGGAGATGCGGTCCGCCATAAGGGGAAGTTTACAAGGGACACAGGCTAAGACAGACAAAATGCGAAAGAGACACCTCAATCGAGACAAGACAATACGCGAACACAAACTACGCTGCTGGATGTTTCTTCATCTTCGGTGGCTCCGAAGGCTGCCGAAAGCTGCAGCCCTCGAACTCGCCTCCGCGGACTGCAAGGGACATGGGACAGGTCCCACAGAGCCGCTCACAGCGCCCAGACACACTGCTAACGCTAATGCTAACAACACGCACCACGCAAATTACGGGCACACGGATCAATAACCCCTCGAATTGGGACACGGCTACAGTGTGTGTTGAGCGGTGAACAACATGGACGTTGTTGTTAGAAACAGAAGAACTTATATCGAAAAGAGGAGCCGGGGGGAGAGTCGTGTGGGGGAAGGCTAACTTTGGGATTTAAAACTGAATCTGAGCGCTGATCAAACAAACATGATCTGTAAATGCCGTCTGGCTGTGTTGCTAGCGACTCAGACGTCACTCAAAGACGCGTTTGCTAAGGGGACCGCCTACGACAAGAAAAGCAAACGGTGGAACGATATTACCAACGCTGTTACTGTCCACTTCGCCAAAGACATGGAACCACTTAGTCCTGTTGAGAAAGGAGCTTCAAGGAGATGATTAAAGCTCTGGACCCAAAGATGTTTTACCAAGTCACATTTACTGCAGGAATTATTCTCTAAATTATGAGGAAATGGGGTTAGCACAGAGTCATGCATGAAAAAAATATACCGTCAAATACCGTGATACCGGTATCATTTTGAAAAATACCGTGATATCAATTTTTGGTCATACTCAAAAGCTCTACTACTCAAAAGGTGCTTCTACTAAATACTGAGCAAAGGGTCTGAATACTTATGACCATGTGAGATTTCAGTTTTTCTTTTTTAATAAATCTGCAAAAATGTCGACAATTCCGTGTTTTTCTGTCAGTATGGGATGCTGTGTGAACATTAAATTATTTTAGCAAATGTAGCAAAATAACAAAAAAACAGTGAAAACATTTAAGGGTCTGAATACTTTCCGTACCCACTGTATTGGTAAAGCATCGCGATGAAAACAATCGCCAGAAAGTTCCACGTCGTACTTTTAAGTCTACATTGGTCACTGGATTCCCTCTGGAGACATGTCCGAGTAAACAGGGAATATATGAGTTGAATTCCGAGTAGCGCGGGTTCTTCCGGCTCCCGTATGGATCTGTCCCGACGTAAGCAGCTCATATTCTGCTAAATGGACTTTTTTAAACCCTTGTAACCAGGTTTTCACGTCGTCTCCTTCTCAAACATCTACGGCGGTGTTCTGTTTCATACCGGCATGTTTCACTTTTATTCAGCGACTGCGGCAACGACCTGAGGGACGGTCCTGAAGACGGAACAGCAGCCGAAACACGTCAACGAGGTAAACACATCTCCAACTCGAAGAATCCAAGAAGTATGTTCACAAATCTAACACACAAACCCTGCAGATTTAGTCCTTCTCTCGAACAAAAAACACTCCAAATAATTTCCCTTGTGGATCAACACTTCTGTGGTTTTTACACCTTCACTTGAATCATTTGGGTTTATTTCAGCTACGGAATTGGCAAACTATTGAACTAAAGGTAAAAGGAGCTAAAAACTTGAAAAATTTGACTTAGACAAACTTTACTGATCCACAGTAGTAAAAAATAAATGGTAATAATAAATTCTAAATAGTTGCAAAAAACATAACAAAAGACAGGTGTAAATAAATGTATATGTACAGGTCAAAATAAAATACACAAATAAGTAATAAGTCCTCCTCAAGTGGAGGAGTTCAAGTATGTCGGGGTCTTGTTCACGAGTGAGGGGAGGATGGAGCGTGAGATTGACAGGCCTGTTCACCTTCAGCGGATGTCTACGCCGAAGTTTGAAGTGAACAGGCTGATAGAGTTAACATGGGCGTAGTGATACGAGTGGAGAGAGAGACAATACGAGAATGCGAAATACGCTGCTGGATGTTTCTGTTTCGGACGCAAATATATCACCTTTCTAACAAATGTTTTGTTTTGAGAAGAAAAACAAGCTTTATTTCAAAGACCCTCCAGGAATTCGCGATGTTGCGATTTGCAACTTCAACGCAACTTCAGCCAATCCCCGTGAATTCAGGGCGGTGTCGCAATTTTGACCAATCACCGCAACTTTTCTGCAATTTTTACTAATTTTGACCAATCATCGGCGGCGTATTGAATGCCGACCAACTTCCTTCTGCTTTACTTCCGTGTGACGAAACGAAACTGCGGCCGTGTCCCAGTTCCCAGAGTGCACAGCTCGGAGCGCGGCCCGAAGGGGGCTCAGACTGCAGTCAAGGCGGTGCACACTTGCTCAGCCCCGACTGCAGTCTTCGGACGGCTTAATGACTGCGGTCTTTGGACCGCGTGTTAACTGCAAAAAAGAAGTGGGATAGCAGTCGTCGCGCCGGTGTACTGTCGAAATGTGTGACGCACATGCCCTTCAAACCACGCTCCGAGCTGTGCACTCTGGGAATTGGGACACAGCTTCTAATGGCAAAGAAACATGTCTGCGGCGCCATTTGCCCACAAAAATAACAGCAAAAGACCGCGCGAAACAGTTCCTCTCCTAGTAGTTATTTATTTTCGATGTTGGTAAGGTTGTTTTTTTTTAAGTGACTTTATTGATCTCACACTGGAGAAATTCTTCTCTGCATTTTTAACCCATCCTATATATATATACATATATTAGGAGCAGTGGGCAGCACACACACATTAGGGCGCCCGGGGACCATCTCCATGATCTTCTTGCTTCGGTTTGGTCAGGACCTAAGCTGGAGGTACCTATGGTGCATGTTTTGGGTTGGTGGGGGAAACCGGAGTGCCCGGAGGAAACCCACCCAGACACGGGGAGAAACATGCAAACTCCACACAGAAAGGCCCAGGCGACCCAGGGATCGAACCCAGACCATGCATGCAAACTCCACACAGAACACACACAGAAAGGCCTGGGCGACCCGGGGATCGAACCCGGAACCTTCTTGCTGTGAAGCAAGAGCGCTAACCACTCAGCTACCGTGCTGCCTTTGGGTTTTAGGACCATATCTGTGATCTCTGTGTCTTTGTATTATTCTTTGTCAGTAATAACTCAGTATTCAAAATATTACTCAATTTTAATTACAAAAAGGGAAAATCACAACTACTTATCGCAACTTTCACATCCTCCCGCAACAAAATCGCAACAAAAACCTTAAAAGCACCGCAACTTTCATCACAACTTTTTGGAAAAGCTCCCGCAAATTCAGGCATTTTAGCCCGCAACAATCACAAAAAATGCCCGCGAAATCCTGGGAGGGTCTGATTTCATGTTACCGGACCTACGGTACTTACGTGGGCTCCAGAAAGCGAGCCGAACCGGGATCAGCTGAGACTGTCAGAGGTAAGCCGGTGTCAACACACGGAACTTTTAGAACGAAACCCATACAGATTAACATAAAAAAAAATAAATAAATTAAAAACGCACTTTCCCTTTAAACAACAAAATCATGGGGATGGTCCGGGGTCAAATGCAGAAACAACTTCTCCTGTGTGAGATCAATAAAAGTCAATCTCCTAATCCTTAACCACTGCAAGGCGCTTTATAAATAAGATGCGTGAAGAATCCCTCAGTCGTCCAGGTAGAATCCATGATAAAAGAAGAAATTCAATTTGTCAACTGGACAAAGTTTGTTTGGTCGAAAACGTTTCGCAGCTCGAACCAGAACTGACGAAGCCTCTCGGATGAGCGGCGAAGCGTTTTCGACCAAACAAACTTTGTCCAGTTGACAAAAATTGAATTTCTCCTTTTACCGCTTTATAAATAGTGTTTGATTGATTGATTGATTGATTGATTGAAAATGTATACTTGAGTGCAGTACTTTACTACTTTTTCTTCATGGGTGTAAGTCATAACCCTTCCAGCCTCTCTCCAGTTCTCCTCCACATTCTCCTGGTTTGGTTCTAGTTTAGTCCTATTTTAGTCCTGATTTAGTCCTGGTTTAGTCCTGTTTTAGTCCTAGTTTAGTTCTGTTTTAGTCCTATTTTAGTCCTGGTTTAATCTTGTTTTAGTCCTGGTTTAATCCTGTTTTAGTCCTGGTTTGGTCCTGGTTTAGTCCTGGTTTGGTTCTAGTTTAGTCCTATTTTAGTCCTGGTTTAGTCCTGGTTTGGTTCTAGTTTCGTCCTCGTTTGGTCCTGGTTCAGTTTTGGTTTAGTCCTATTTTAGTCCTGATTTAGTCCTGGTTTAGTCCTGTTTTAGTCCTAGTTTAGTTCTGTTTTAGTCCTATTTTAGGCCTGGTTTAATCCTGTTTTAGTCCTGGTTTAATCCTGTTTTAGTCCTGGTTTGGTCCTGGTTTAGTCCTGGTTTGGTTCTAGTTTAGTCCTATTTTAGTCCTGGTTTAGTCCTGGTTTGGTTCTAGTTTAGTCCTCGTTTGGTCCTGGTTCAGTTTTGGTTTAGTCCTGGTTTAGTCCTGGTTTAGTCCTGGTTTGGTTCTAGTTTAGTCCTCGTTTAGTCCTATTTTAGTCCTGATTTAGTCCTGGTTTAGTCCTGTTTTAGTCCTAGTTTAGTTCTGTTTTAGTCCTATTTTAGTCCTGGTTTAATCTTGTTTTAGTCCTGGTTTAATCCTGTTTTAGTCCTGGTTTGGTCCTGGTTTAGTCCTGGTTTGGTTCTAGTTTAGTCCTATTTTAGTCCTGGTTTAGTCCTGGTTTGGTTCTAGTTTAGTCCTCGTTTGGTCCTGGTTCAGTTTTGGTTTAGTCCTATTTTAGTCCTGATTTAGTCCTGGTTTAGTCCTGTTTTAGTCCTAGTTTAGTTCTGTTTTAGTCCTATTTTAGTCCTGGTTTAATCCTGTTTTAGTCCTGGTTTAATCCTGTTTTAGTCCTGGTTTGGTCCTGGTTTAGTCCTGGTTTGGTTCTAGTTTAGTCCTATTTTAGTCCTGGTTTAGTCCTGGTTTGGTTCTAGTTTAGTCCTCGTTTGGTCCTGGTTCAGTTTTGGTTTAGTCCTGGTTTAGTCCTGTTTTAGTCCTGGTTTAAAAAAAAAACTCCAGTTCTCCTCCACATTCTCCTCTTCACCACAGAGTTACACTGTCAAACCAACATTTTCCACAAAGTACACTCGGCTCTAAAATTACCCCACCACAGCTCCAGCCCTCACCCCGGCCTGACCCTGTGCTCTGCCCCAGCCCAGAACCACTCGCACTTAACCCTGTAAAAGTCTCCACATGGGGCTTTCTGCACGTTTTTTATGTGACTTTGGCCACATTCGTCATCTGTAATTTCACAGGAGGTTTGAAGCCTGTAATCCGGGAACACACAAGGAGAGAAGATCCTCTGCCGGTGTCTCTCCAGGACAACTTCTGGAAAGGTCTGGAGAAGATTGAAGACTTTTAAAGGGTATAAATTACGCACAAATTCGTGAAATTTGTGGGTGCGATTCTCAGAGGAAGTGAGGAAGGTCTTTTAAAGATATAAAACGTGTAATTTAAGGATTGCAAGAGTTCAGCGTTTAGAAAACAGAATGTTTAATTCTAACACTCCAGAGAAAAACAAAACATCCCCATAGTAACAAGCAGGTACCCTCCACTAGAAAAGTTACACAGTGTGACTTTAATCAAATTAATTGGGTTTTGTCTTGGTTTGGTCCTAGTTTGGTCCTTTTTTGGTCCTGGTTTGGTCCTGGTTTGGTCCTGGTTTGGTCCTGGTTTGGTCCTGGTTTAGTCTTGGTTTAGTCCTAGTTTGGTCCTGGTTTAGTCCTGGTTTGGTTCTAGTTTAGTCCTGTTTTAGTCTTGATTTGGTTCTAGTTTAGTCCTGTTTTAGTCCTGTTTTAGTCCTGGTTTAATTCTAGTTTGGTCCTGGTTTAGTCCTGGTTTGGTTATAGTTTAGTCCTATTTTTGTCCTGGTTTGGTTCTAGTTTAGTCCTATTTTAGTCCTGATTTAGTCCTGGTTTAGTCCTGTTTTAGTCCTAGTTTAGTTCTGTTTTAGTCCTGGTTTAATCCTGTTTTAGTCCTGGTTTGGTTCTAGTTTAGTCCTATTTTAATCCTGTTTTAGTCCTGGTTTGGTTGTTGTTTAGTCCTGTTTTAGTCCTGGTTTAGTCCTGGTTTGGTTCTAGTTTAGTCTTCGTTTGGTCCTGGTTCAGTTTTGGTTTAGTCCTGGATTAGTCCTAGTTTAGTCCTGGTTTAGTCCTGGTTTAGCCCTGGTTTAGTCCTGGTTTTAAAAAAAAAAAAACACAACATCCCCATAGTAACAAGCAGGTACCCTCCACTAGAAAAGTTACATAGTGCAGCTTTAATCAAATTTGGCACCAGCAGTGATTGTTAGTGTGATACTCCGAACGTCCGCACGATTCCCTATTAGGGCACGATTTAGGGGTCACGCTATTTTTAGGGGTGTCCGAATGTCCAGTTGGTGTAAAAGTAGAGCACTCAAAATTTCCCATGATGCACTTGGCGAGTCAGGAAAACGGCGGCTACAGCGACAGGAGTTTATCTGGACACAGCCCGACTGAATGAAGCAGATAAAAGCGCTGGTTTATGGAGCTGTAGGTCCTGATTCTGAATAAAACACGGCTAAATAAACCATTCTTACCTTAGCTCCAGCTGTTAAAAGTGATAATATCTACACCTCTGACAAAATCAAATAAACCAGTCCATTTATGTGAAATCCAGAGTGACAAAAACTCTTTTATTATTATTTTATTATTATTATTATTATTAGTCCAAAAACACTTGTGTCAGTCTGATCTGATCTTTATTTATGACACAAATCAACTCTTATCGGAGTTTGGTCCAGGTTTAGTCCTGGTTTAGTCCTGGTTTGGTCCTGGTTTGGTCCTGGTTTAGTCCTGGTTTGGTCCTGGTTTAGTCTTGGTTTAGTCCTGGTTTGGTCCTGGTTTAGTCCTGGTTTAGTCCTGGTTTGGTCCTGGGTTAGTCCTGGTTTAGTCCTGGTTTGGTCCTGGTTTAGTCCTGCTTTAGACCTGGTTTGGTCCTGGTTTAGTCCTGGTTTGGTCCTGGTTTAGTCCTGGTTTGGTCCTGGTTTGGTCCTGGTTTGGTCCTGGTTTAGGACTGGTTTAGGCCTGGTTTAGTCCTTGTTTAGTCCTGGTTTAGTCCTTGTTTAGTCCTGGTTTGGTCCTGGTTTAGTCCTGGTTTAGTCCTGGTTTGGTCCTGGTTTGGTCCTGGTTTAGGACTGGTTTAGGCCTGGTTTAGTCCTTGTTTAGTCCTGGTTTAGTCCTTGTTTAGTCCTGGTTTGGTCCTGGTTTAGTCCTGGTTTAGTCCTGGTTTGGTCCTGGTTTGGTCCTGGTTTAGGATTGGTTTAGTCCTGGTTTAGTCCTTGTTTAGTCCTGGTTTAGTCCTTGTTTAGTCCTGGCTTAGACCTGGTTTATTCCTGGTTTAGTCCTGGTTTAGTCCTTGTTTAGTCCTGGTTTAAGACTGGTTTAGTCCTGGTTTATTCCTGGTTTGGTCCTGGTTTAGTCCTGGTTTAGTCCTGGTTTAGTCTTGGTTTAGTCCTGGTTTAGTCCTTGTTTAGTCCTGGTTAGTCCTGGTTTAGTCCTGTTTAGGACTGGTTTAGTCCTGGTTTAGTCCTGGTTTGGTCCTGGTTTAGTCCTGGTTTGGTCCTGGTTTGGTCCTGGTTACTCCTGGTTTAGTCCTGGTTTAGGACTGGTTTAGTCCTGGTTTAGTCCTTGTTTAGTCCTGGTTTAGTCCTTGTTTAGTCCTGGTTTAGTCCTGGTTTAGGACTGGTTTAGTCCTTGTTTAGTCCTGGTTTAGTCCTGGTTTAGTCCTGGTTTAGGACTGGTTAATCCTTGTTTAGTCCTGGTTTAGTCCTGTTTATGACTGGTTTAGTCCTTGTTTAGTCCTGGTTTAGGACTGGTTTAGTCCTGGTTTAGTCCTGGTTTAGTCCTGGTTTAGGACTGGTTTAGTCCTGGTTTAGTCCTGGTTTAGGACTGGTTTGGTCCTGGTTTAGTCCTTGTTTAGTCCTGGTTTAGTCCTGGTTTAGTCCTAGTTTAGTCCTGGTTTAGTCCTGGTTTAGTCCTGGTTTAGGACTGGTTTGGTCCTGGTTTGGTCCTGGTTTAGTCCTGGTTTAGGACTGGTTTAGTCCTGGTTTAGTCCTGGTTTAGTCCTAGTTTAGTCCTGGTTTAGTCCTGGTTTAGGACTAGTTTAGTCCTGGTTTAGTCCTGGTTTAGGACTGGTTTAGTCCTGGTTTAGTCCTGGTTTAGTCCTGGTTTAGTCCTGTTTAGGACTGGTTTAGTCATTGTTTAGTCTTTGTTTAGTCCTGGTTTAGTCCTGGTTTAGGACTGGTTTAGTCCTGGTTTAGTCCTGGTTTACTCCTAGTTTAGGACTGGTTTAGTCCTGGTTTAGTCCTTGTTTAGTTCTGGTTTAGGACTGGTTTGGTCCTGGTTTAGTCCTTGTTTAGTCCTGGTTTAGTCCTAGTTTAGTCCTAGGTTAGTCCTGGTTTGGTCCTGGTTTAGTCCTGGTTTAGTCCTTGTTTAGTCCTAGTTTAGTCCTGGTTTGGCCCTGGTTTAGTCCTGGTTTAGGACTGGTTTAGTCCTGGTTTAGTCCTGGTTTAGTCCTGGTTTAGGACTGGTTTGGTCCTGGTTTAGTCCTGGTTTAGTCCTGGTTTAGTCCTGGTTTAGTCCTGGTTTAGTCCTAGTTTAGTCCTGGTTTAGTCCTGGTTTAGTACTGGTTTAGGACTGGTTTAGTCCTTGTTTAGTCCTGGTTCAGTCCTGGTTTAGGACTGGTTTAGTCCTGGTTTAGTCCTGTTTAGGACTGGTTTAGTCCTTGTTTATTCTTTGTTTAGTCCTGGTTTAGTCCTGGTTTAGGACTGGTTTAGTCCTGGTTTAGTCCTTGTTTAGTTCTGGTTTAGTCCTGGTTTAGGACTGGTTTGGTCCTGGTTTAGTCCAGGTTTAGTCCTGGTTTAGTCCTGGTTTAGTCCTGGTCTGGTCCTGGTTTAGTCCTGGTTTAGTCCTGGTTTAGTCCTAGTTTAGTCCTGGTTTAGTCCTGGTTTAGGACTGGTTTGGTCCTGGTTTAGTCCTGGTTTTGTCCTGGTTTAGGACTGGTTTAGGACTGGTTTAGTCCTGGTTTAGGACTGGTTTGGTCCTGGTTTAGTCCTGGTTTAGTCCTGGTTTAGTCCTGGTTTAGTCCTAGTTTAGTCCTGTTTAGTCCTGGTTTAGTCCTGGTTTAGGACTGGTTTAGGACTGGTTTAGTCCTGGTTTGGTCCTGGTTTAGTCCTGGTTTAGGACTGGTTTGGTTCTGGTTTAGTCCTGGTTTAGTCCTGGTTTAGTCCTAGTTTAGTCCTGTTTAGTCCTGGTTTAGTCCTGGTTTAGGACTGGTTTAGGACTGGTTTAGTCCTGGTTTGGTCCTGGTTTAGTCCTGGTTTAGGACTGCACTGTTGTGGATGATGAAGATATATCGATACAGCAGCCCCTGATATTGCTACTGTGCCATCAAATTATAATCTATACGATATATCGATATTTCTGGTTCCAGAGGATTTATTTTGACGTGAATAACTCTTCCACATATCAACATATCCACATATCCACATATCCACGTTCTGCTCCAAAACAATCTGCCTTTAAACAGCAGATTCCACAGTTCTGGACTCCTCCAGCTAACAGAAAGCACTACTCTGTCTGAAGATACTGCAGTGAGCGACGTAATATGACTCACCAGGACTATACCAGGACTAAACCAGGACTACACCAGGACTACACCAGGACTAAACCAGGACTAAACCAGGACTACACCAGGACTAAACCAGGACTAAACCAGGACTACAACAGGACTAAACCAGGACTAAACCAAGACTAAACCAGGACTACAACCGGACTAAAGCAGGACTAAACCAGGACTAAACCAGGACTACAACCGGACTAAAGCAGGACTAAACCAGGACTAAAGCAGGACTAAAGCAGGACTAAAGCAGGACTAAACCAGGACAAAACCAGGACTAAACCAGGACTAAACCAGGACTAAACCAGGACTAAAGCAGGACTAAACCAGGATTAAACCAGGATTAAACCAGGACTAAAGCAGGACTACACCAGGACTAAAGCAGGACTAAACCAGGACTAAACCAGCACTACACCAGAACCAAACCAAGGCTAAAGAAGAACTAAACAAGACTAAACCAGGACTAAACCAGGACTAAAACAGAACTAAAGCAGGACTAAACCAGAGCCAAACCAGGACTGAACCAGGACTAAACAAGGCTAGAGCAGGACTATCAGATAGCGTCTCCATTGTAACTGCTGGACAATCCACCTGTAGACATCCATGTAGAACACCCCCAGCGTCAACGCAAAAAAACACCACCGGAGACCAGCCAAATCCACCGTCAAAAGCATTATTTAACCCAAAGGTCTCGATCCGCCCCACTCCAACCATGTTTTTAGCGTCTCCCTTTCTCCCGATTCTCGGAAAAGCCCCGAAGTCCCACGTATCCTCCCCGGCTCCTTTCCCTGACCCACAATGCATTTGTTTGAGTCTTTGAAGAAGCCTTTATGATGTACGGGGCCTTCTGCGATTCCGTGTCTGTGGGCGGGGGACGCGAGGTGGGACGTTTGGGAGACATTCAGGGTGATCAAACGCTTTTGTCGTGGCCGGACAATGGGGCGAAGGAGGGGGCGAAGGACAATGGAGAGGTTTGGAATGTCCAAAGATGGAACGGGGAATGACAGGAGGACACGTGGAGATAGAACACGTGGACGAAGTGTTGAAGTGCACTGCAGGACTAAAGCAGGACTAAAGCAGGACTAAACCAGGACTAAACCAGGACTAAACCTGTTGAAGTACACGAGTAAAAGTACTGCATGTATTTGAGAGAAAATGTGTCTTGACCAGTGACCGTGTAAAGAAGTGGACTACCGGAGTGTATTTATGGACAAAACAGCGAAATAAAAACACCAGGATCTCGTAGAGCGGCTCAGTACGAACATTTTCAGACCAAATAACGAGGCCCACGGCAGCTGTTCCAGAGATCGATTGTTCCATTATTGACGTTTGGGGAAGTGCTTCTAAAACTTATATTAATCCAATTTTCCTTTTACAGAAAAGAGCCGCAAGAATCATCACAAACCCAATATACAAACCCATAGAATTTAAAGTTCTTTTATTGGTTTATAAAGCTCTAAACGGTCGAATTTATTGATCTGATTTATCACATGAGCCCTCTTGGACCCTCAGGTCCTCAGGTCTTTTAACCCAAGAGTCCAAACTAAAACTCACGGTGAGGCAGAGTTCAGTTTTTACAGGCCCTGTCTGTGGAACAGTCCACCTGAGGATCTGAGGTCCACCTGAGGATCTGAGGTCCACCTGAGGATCTGAGGTCCACCTGAGGATCTGAGCTCCACCTGAGGAACTGAGGTCCACCTGAGGAACTGAGGTCCACCTGAGGATCTGAGGTCCACCTGAGGAACTGAGGTCCACCTGAGGAACTGAGGTCCACCTGAGGATCTGAGGTCCACCTGAGGAACTGAGGTCCACCTGAGGAACTGAGTTCCACCTGAGGAACTGAGGTCCACCTGAGGAACTGAGGTCCACCTGAGGATCTGTGGTCCATCTGAGGATCTGAGGTCCACCGAGGTCCACCTGAGGATCTGAGGTCCATCTGGGGATCTGAGGTCCACCTGAGGAACTGAGGTCCACCTGAGGAACTAAGATACACATGAGGATCAGAGGTCCACCAGAGGAACTGAAGTCCACCTGAGGAACTGAGGTCCACCTGAGGAACTGAGGTCCACCTGAGGATCAGAGGTCCACCTGAGGATATGAGGTTCACCTGAAGAACTGAGGTCCACCTGAGGATCTGAGGTCCACCTGAGGAACTGAGGTCCATCTGAGGATCTGAGATCCACCTGAGGAACTGAGGTCCATCTGAGGATCTGAGATCCACCTGAGGAACTGAGGTCCATCTGAGGAACTAAGATCCACATGAGGATCAGAGGTCCACCTGAGGAACTGAGGTCCACCTGAGGATCTGAGGTCCACCTGAGGATATAAAGTTTGATTGACTGATATATATATATATATATATATATATATATATATATATATATATATATATATATATATATATATATACTGTATATATATATACACAAATATAAGACACTGTAATTCAGCGTATTGGTAGAACTTCATATTTTAAAAATTATGTACAAATCAAATCAGCAGATCTTACCCACCAATCTCAAAAGAAAATTTACCAAGAGAATTTGAAAGGAAGTGAAATCTTGAAAAAGCAGGTTCTGTATGAAGCTGATTTGATATTTTATTGATCTGAGGGTCGTACAGTTGTAGGGAGTATTATCTGTGACATACAGATATTCGAGCTGTAGTAGTAACAATAGACAGCAGTACATGTAGTAGAAGAAGAAGGAAGAAGTAGTGGCGGTACGAGTATTAGTATTTGTAGGAGTAATAGTAGTAGTAGAAAGTAGTAGTGGTAATCCTTGTAGTAGTAGTAGTAGTAGTAAGGGCCCAGTACTAGTCACAGTATTAGTAACAGTAGCAGATGTATTACAATGTAGTACAAGTAAAATATAGTAGTAGTAGCAGCAGTAGTAGTAGTAGTAGTAGTAGTAGTAGTAGTAGTAGTAGTGTGGTGGTAGTAGTAGTAGTAGTAGTAGTAGTAGTAGCAATTGTAGTAGTAGTAGTAGTAGTAGTACTGCAGTAGTAGTAGTAGTACTGTAGTAGTAGTAGTAGTGTAAAGTAGTAGTAGTAGTAGTAGTGGAATGTATACTGTAGTAGTAGTAGTAGTAGTAGTAGTGGAATGTATACTGCAATAGTAGTAGTAGTAGTAGTAGTAGTAGTAGTAGTAGTAGTAGTAGTAGTAGTAGTACTGGAATGTATACTGCAGTAGTAGTAGTAGTAGTAGTAGTAGTAGCAGCAGTAGTAGTAGTAGTAGTACTGGAATGTATACTGCAGTAGTAGTAGTAGTAGTGGAATGTATACTGCAGTAGTAGTAGTAGTAGTAGTAGTAGTAGTAGTAGTAGTAGTAGTAGTAGTAGTACTGGAATGTATACTGCAGTAGTAGTAGTAGTAGTAGTAGTAGTAGTAGTAGTAGTAGCAGCAGTAGTAGTAGTAGTAGTAGTACTGGAATGTATACTGCAGTAGTAGTAGTAGTAGTAGTAGTAGTAGTAGTAGTAGTAGTAGTAGTAGTAGTAGTAGTAGTAGTAGTAGTAGTAGTACTGGAATGTATACTGCAGTAGTAGTAGTAGTAGTGGAATGTGTTCTGCAGTAATCTGAAGCTGGTCCTGTTTTTCTCAGAAGCTGTTCTTCTTCTTCTTGTTTTCCTCTTTCGCTCCACGTGGACGTCTCTCCCTCCTCGCTTCCTGATTGGCCGAGCTCAGTCCGCCCTCCGCCGTGATTGGCTGTCCTCTGGCCCTCCGAGGCGTGTGATTGGCTGAAGGGCCCCCTGTGTCCCCTCACATGTCCCTGGAATGTGGTTCTGAGAAGGACAGGTGCAGATGTGGACTAGACCGGGACTAAACCAGGACTAAAGCAGGACTAAGCCAGGACTAAAGCAGGACTAAACCAGGACTAAACCAGGACTAAAGCAGGACTAAGCCAGGACTAGACCGGGACTAAACTGGGACTAAAGCAGGACTAGACCGGGACTAAACCAGGACTAAAGCAGGACTAAGCCAGGACTAAAGCAGGACTAAACCAGGACTAAAGCAGTACTAAGCCAGGACTAGACCGGGACTAAACCGGGACTAAAGCAGGACTAGACCGGGACTAAACCAGGACTAAAGCAGGACTAGACCAGGACTAAACCGGGACTAAAGCAGGACTAAGCCAGGACTAGACCGGGACTAAAGCAGGACTAGACCAGGACTAAAGAAGGACTAGACCGGGACTAAACTGGGACTAGACCGGGACTAAACCGGGACTAAAGCAGGACTAGACCGGGACTAAAGCAGGACTAAACCAGGACTAGACCGGGACTAAACCGGGACTAAAGCAGGACTAGACTGGGACTAAAGCAGGACTAAGCCAGGACTAGACCAGGACTAAAGCAGGACTAGACCGGGACTAAACCAGGACTAAAGCAGGACTAGACCGGGACTAAACCGGGACTAGACTGGGACTAGACCGGGACTAAACCGGGACTAAAGCAGGACTAGACCGGGACTAAAGCAGGACTAAACCAGGACTAGACCGGGACTAAACCGGGACTAAACCAGGACTAGACCGGGACTAAACCGAGACTAAAGCAGGACTAGGCCGGCACTAAAGCAGGACTAAACCAGGACTAGACCGGGACTAAACCGGGACTAAACCAGGACTAGACCGGGACTAAACCGAGACTAAAGCAGGACTAGGCCGGCACTAAACCAGGACTAAACCAGGACTAGACCGGGACTAAACCGGGACTAAAGCAGGACTAGACCGGGACTAAACCAGGACTAAAGCAGGACTAGACTGGGACTAAAGCAGGACTAGGCCGGGACTAAAGCAAGACTAAACCAGGACTAAAGCAGGACTAGACCGGGACTAAAGCAGAACTAGACCGGGACTAAAGCAGAACTAGACCAAGACTAAAGCAGGACTAAACCAGGACTAAACCAGGACTAGACCGGGACTAAAGCAGGACTAGACCGGGACTAAAGCAGGACTAAACCAGGACTAGACCGGGACTAAACCAGGACTAGACCAGGACTAGACCAGGACTAGACCGGGACTAAACCAGGACTAGACCGGGACTAAAGCAGGACTAAAGCAGGACTAGACCGGGGCTAAACCAGGACTAAACCAGGGCTAGACTAGGACTAAAGCAGGACTAGCGCTAAATCAGGTCTAAACGAGGGCCAAAACCAGGACTAAACTTGAATAAATGCAAGATAGACAAAAAATTGGGACCAAACCAAGAACTAAACCTCGACTAGACCAGGACTAAAGCAGGATTAAAACTCATACTGGGACCAAAGTAGAACTAAACCAGAACTAATCTCAGTCGATGTGGACCAAAACCAGTCTGTATCAGGTCTAAACCAGAACTAAACTGATTAAGTAAATCCGGACTAAAAGGATCTTCTAACTTCATGGTCTGAACCAGGATCAAAGCAGGACTTAACCCAAACCATCAACCCCTGATCCACATCAGGACGAGACCAGGACAAGACCAGGACTGAACCAGGACTGAACCAGGACTAGATCAGGACTAAACCAGGACTAAATCAGGACTAAACCAGGACTAGATCAGGACTAAACCAGGACTAAACCAGGACTAGATCAGGACTGAACCAGGATGAGACCAGGACTAAACCAGGACTAAATCAGGACTAAACCAGGACTAGATCAGGACTAAACCAGGACTAAACCAGGACTAGATCAGGACTGAACTAGGACTAAACCAGGATTAAATCAGGAATAAACCAGGACTAAACCAGGACTAAACCAGGACTGAACCAGGACTAAATCAGGACTGAACCAGGACTAAACCAGGATTAAATCAGGACTAAACCAGGACTAAACCAGGACTGAACCAGGACTAAATCAGGACTGAACCAGGACTAAACCAGGACTGAACCAGGACTAGATCAGGACTGAACCAGGATGAGACCAGGACTAAACCAGGACTAAATCAGGACTAAACCAGGACTAGATCAGGACTAAACCAGGACTAGATCAGGACTAAACCAGGACTAAACCAGGACTAGATCAGGACTGAACCAGGAATAAACCAAGATTAAACCAGGACTAAACCAGGACTGAACCAGGACTAAACCAGGACTAGATCAGGACTGAACCAGGAATACAGTGAACCCTCGCTGTATCGCGGTTCACTGTTCGCGGCCTCGCTGTTTCGCGGATTTTTTTTTCCAATTTTTTTTTTTTTTTTTTTTTTAATTTTTTTTATAGTGTAACTTTTTTTTACAGTGTAACATTGTGTCCTGCTTCCTGATTGGCTAAGAGACTAGACCAGGACTAAACCAGGTCTCAACCAGGTCTAAACCAGGACTAAACCAGGTCTAAATCAGGACTAAACCAGGACTAAACCAGGTCTAAACCAGGACTAAACCAGGACTAGACCAGAGATGGTGACACAGGGTGGTAGGGACAGAGTCTCTGATTTCCTTCACGAGAGCGCCTGGGTGACAGGAGGTGTGGCCTTTGTTTACTTGCACGAGCCATGGAAGAGAGTGCGAGCTGGACCATGGAAGAGCCAAGAATCAACACGGACGGGCCTGGCCCGGACGCCGCGCGGCCGTGGGAGGCAGCGGGGCGAGGACACTCGCGCGCATAAAGGAGACAGTGGGTCTTCCCCGTCACGAACCCGACCCCGTCCTAGAGAGCTGTGGAGTATTGGCGACGCATTGATAGCGGTCTGATTTTGGAGCCGGGGTGAAATGCAACCAACTCTTGTGAGCGCAGGTTGGTCTTACCTGGTCTTGTGGTGAGGACTGGTGCTCAGAGGCGTCTGTTAGCGGTTCGGCACTGTTAGCATTGGCTTGAGTCTTGCCCAAAATGATATCCAGGTCGCTTTCCACTCGACTTTCGCACATGGCATGGATATGTGGTACCAAAACAAACACACGTGTCCGCGCGCACGTGTCCGCGTGGGGGAGCCCCGCGTCACTATTAATATATTTTGATGAAAATCTACAAAAGTTTGAGTGTTTAAACGAGAGAAAAATGTGAGAAAATGTTAATACCAGTCTCAGAAAGGTGTATAATGTGTCTGGTGAAGCGTTTTCAGCCTTAAAACATGTATAATAATTGTAAAATATAAAATTGTCCTACTTCGCGGATTTCACTTATTGCGGGCTATTTCTGGAACCTAACCCCCGCGATAAACGAGGGTTCACTGTAAACCAGGATTAAACCAGGACTAAATCAGGACTGAACCAGGACTGAACCAGGACTAAACCAGGACTGAACCAGGACTAAATCAGGACTAAACCAGGACTGAACCAGAACTAAACCAGGACTGAACCAGGACTAAACCAGGACTGAACCAGGACTGAACCAGGACTATACCAGGACTAAACCAAAAATGTTGTCCAAAAACGTCGTCTGAAAATGGCAGTCGGCGTTGTTTTCTTACGTTTGTATTCAAACTTCTCACTCTGGTGTTGTTTCGTGGTCTGGAGCCTTTTGTTTGGTCTTCGTGTTGATCGTCACACCGTCCAGGAAATCCCCAGCCCCCGAGCATCATGGGAGATGGCGTTCTGTTTTCGTAAGGGCCCTGAACGTGACGCCAGGAGGTGTGGATAATAACCCGCACTAAAGCATTAACGTGTTCACATGGACATACTGAAATAAAAACACACTGGGGCCATGTTTACAAAAATACTGCGATTTTTAAAGCAGAAATCCATCATTGATTTGACATCATGTATTATTTATTTATGTATTTATTTATGTGTTCATTTATTCAATTATTTATTAATTTATGTGTTTATTTATTTAATTATTTATTTGTTTATTTATTTCATTATTTATTAATTTATGTGTTTATTTATTTCATTATTTATTAATTTATTTGTTTATTTATTTAATTATTTATTGTTCATTTATTCAATTTTTTTCCTGTCTTTGTTTATTTAATTATGTTTTTATTGATTGATTTATTTATGTTTATTTAATTAATTAATTTTATGTATTTATTATTTATTTATGTGTTTGTTTATTTAATTATGTTTTTGATTTATTTATTTAATTATGTTTATTTATTTATGTAATTAATTAATTATTTTTAATTTATTTATTATTTATGGTTGTTTATTTATTTATTTTATGCAGAACTAAAATAATTGTGTCTATATCAGAGATAAAGTGCCTGTGATCTGCTCATGTTACTAAAACATGCTTAAGAACATTATATTTAAAATTTACCAAAAACTTGTTGCTTTTTTTTCATGGTTTGTGAATATTTTTTTAAGTTTGAAATTGCACTTCCTGGTTGTAAACTCATACCAGTCCAGGTTACCTGCAACCAAAGCTTTACACAAAACACCGAGATTATTTCTGGACAGATAAAAATAGTGAATATAAAAGAAAAGAAAGAATATTTATAGTTTTATAGTTTCATACAAATGTGTTTTTCACAGGTAAATTGTGTTTGGTTTTCGGACAGCGTTCTCCCCAGTGTGACGTCATCGATATGGAAAGAAAACTCTAATTTTCTACATATTTTTAAACTTTTCTTCACAAATTACTTCTTGATTTATGTAAAACTATAATTTATATTTACAACAATTTATATTTACAACATATACAGGACTATACTGGGTCTGAACCAGGACTATACCGGGTCTGAATCAGGACTATAGTGGGTCTGAACCAGGACTATAGTGGGTCTGAATCAGGACTATATTGGGTCTGAACCAGGACTATAGTGGGTCTGAACCAGGACTATATTGGGTCTGAACCAGGACTATACTGGGTCTGAACCAGGACTATAGTGGGTCTGAACCAGGACTATAGTGGGTCTGAACCAGGACTATACTGGGTCTGAACCAGGACTATAGTGGGTCTGAACCAGGACTATACCGGATCTGAATCAGGACTATAGTGGGTCTGAACCAGGACTATATCGGGTCTGAACCAGGACTATATTGGGTTTGAACCAGGACTATACTGGGTCTGAACCAGGACTATAGTGGGTCTGAACCAGGACTATACTCGGTCTGAACCGGGACTATACCGGGTCTGAACCAGGACTATAGTGGGTCTGAACCAGGACTATAGTGGGTCTGAACCAGGACTATACCGGGTCTGAATCAGGACTATAGTGGGTCTGAACCAGGACTATATTGGGTCTGAACCAGGACTATAGTGGGTCTGAACCAGGACTATATTGGGTCTGAACCAGGACTATAGTGGGTCTGAACCAGGACTATATTGGGTTTGAACCAGGACTATACTGGGTCTGAACCAGGACTATAGTGGGTCTGAACCAGGACTATACTCGGTCTGAACCGGGACTATACCAGGTCTGAACCAGGACTATACTCGGTCTGAACCGGGACTATACCGGGTCTGAACCAGGACTATACTGGATCTGGACCAGGACTAGACCAAAACTCATCCAGGTCTGGATCAGGACTAAAGAACCTGATCTAAACACAGACCAAAACTAAAATATACTAAACGTAAACTAAAGGAAACAAGAACATACACATTTTTCTATGGTACAAATAAAACATCTAAATACCCTAAAGATGCATTGCGGAACTTTTTCGGGTACTCCACCTGCCAACTAGGTTCAGTTGTGATTGTGGAACCTTTTGAAACCTGAGAGCAGACCACGCACAGTTCGTTTAATCCCACAGAGAGTAACGTTGGTGCGAACACAACTAAACGTGGACCACTCCGTTCCATGTCCTCGCCTCTGTGCTGCCGACGCGTTCGCAAGTTCTTCTGAAGTTCTTCTGAAGTTCTTCCACTCTTTGAAGCCTCCTGTGAGGGTCCTGTTCTGCGATTCCCACAGTGCACTGTTCCGCTCACCTTCTCACTCCACTGTTTGTGTCAAAACCACAGCCACATGCACCTTCACACATTCAGAGTGAAACCAACCACCTGCTCTTCTGCCAAAACAACCGCTGCACACTTTTAAAAGAAAAACATGTGCACTGTGTAACTTTTTATTTGTTTTAATTAGGACTATGCACATTAATCAACAAGTCAACAAACCGCATCAGTGTAAATATGCCGGAATTAGCACAACAGCTATTTTACATCCGTTGTCCTAAGGCAGGTCAGAACAGAAGAACATTTAGAGGAACACACTGAAAAGACAGAAGTGCAGCAAGTTCACCACAATAGAACATTCTGAGTTTAAGGAGAACGTCTACCTGTGTGAGTATGGTTGATTATTTTACAACCGATGTCTCAGAATGTTCTTGAAGGTCGAGGAGGATCCACAGTTCCTGACATGAGCAGGTCATGTGTTCCATGACAGTGACTGTGTGCACATGGACGAGTGTAATCCGACTGCAAACGGATTGGGATCGTATCGAATTCATGTGCACAGGCTAAGGATCGTTTAGGGATTGGTTTCCCCAATCCGATTGGAACACCTGGCATAGGCCGATAGTAATCCTCTTGGCGCCGCCTCGTGGACTATATCAGATCAGATTGGCGTACTGCGCATGCGCGGGAATTTTCACCAGGGATTTCCCCCGGAAGTGGCAGGAGGTGCAGACGCCGTCATAAGTAGCGACTGTTGCCGGAAAATTGACGCAGCCATTGACGAAATCATGGCTGCGAAGAAAGAATGCACAACCCATACACCAATGCTGCTCCGTCAAACTCCTCGAGCGCCATCTTTGTAAACCGCCACATAGTTTGTTGTGTTTTTATTGAAGTAGTTGGACGACAGCGTCACATAGCGTAGCAGAGCCGGCCAGGTCGCTGACCATTATCCGATTACACAAGCTTCATGTGCACTTGGATTATAGGACAGACCACCCGCCGAGTAACGGGATCGGATTTGGAGAAATCCAATCCGATCCTACCGTGTGACCGCAGTGATTGTTCCACCTTGTGATGTCATCATGTGGTGATACAGGAATTACATAGTGTTTTTAAACTCCACACACCTTCACTAGAATCCGGAATTCCCAATCTCTACTGAACGAAAGGTAAAAAGGAACTGTTTACTTGAAAACTACCACTTCTGAAAGGAAGCGGTAGTTTTCAAGAAGTTTTCCAAAACTGCTGCTCCTGAAATCCAATCCAATCCTACCATGTGCACGCAGTGATTGCTCTGCCTGGAATGTTTCACAGTGTGACTTTACATTTATTCAATCACAGGTGGTTTTATACCTCAAAAATACCTTGAACCAGGGCTAAACCATTCTGGCTGTGAAGCGGGGTCACCTTTCCACAGATCTGACCTGTAGCATGGTCTGGTTTGGTCTTCTTGAAGATAGAAAGATTTAATGCCATACTGTGGAACATTCCAGACAAAACTATAACATCTCCATGGAGAAAAGCGTTTCACAGACCCTCCACTAGAAAAGTTACACATTGGACCTGTAATAAAATGAGTTTAATGTGTTTTAGTCAAAATTTCCAGATGTTCTTTTGACCTTTTTTGGTCTTTTTCCCCAAAACGAAATAATCTGCATTAGACAAATTGCAAAACGAAAAAAGAAACAAGCATCTTTTTTCCTGTGGGACCTTGTGAGACTTTTGCTGTAACCACCCGACCACAGACACACATTCGATTTAACATTCGCTCAATGACATTTAGGAACTCCCTCTGTCCCTTCTCCTCGGTCGGAAACTCACGGCTGACATCTCGGTTCTGTCACCGTAGGCTGATTTAGCGTCAAAGAGGAAATTTTCTCTGTATTTGGAGGGGAGGCGGAGTCTGCTTCGGGTGACTGGGTTTCAGTACGGGGCCCGCTGAAGTGAAAAACCACACACACACAAAAAAAAGAACAACAGCAGAAGAAGCAGCAGCGGCACAGACCTGCAGCCTACAGGTTCCACTCAAAGGTGAACGAGTGCAGACCGTGTGGGGGAAGTGTCTTGCTCAAGAATACGACAACAGTTTAGTTCAGCTGCTGACTTAAAGGCAAATTAACGTTTTTTTTACAATCTGAGCCTTCTTTCGGTAATAAAACAAGTCGTTTGACTCACCCATAGCACGTTCGTGTCATTTGGAGCTGTTTGGTGAAAGTTATGTTGTAGCGTATCCGTTAACATGAGTATTTGGGGCATTACTTTGCGGTCTCCAAATAACACAAACTTTAGCACTTTTCAAATCATAGAAGCCCGATGTCTTAATCTACGATTTCGTTTGAAGCAAAAGTGGCCTGTAATCCGAGATTTATCCATAGTTTTCAGCTTTGCGTTTCATGTTTGGGTCCCGGGAGCTGAGAGCACACTCCGCGCATGCGCACTGGCGTCCTCATCTACTCGAAACTATGGCTAAATCTCGGATTACAGGCCACTTTTGCTTCAAACAAAATCGTAGATTAAGATATCGGGCTTCTATGATTTGAAAAGTGCTAAAGTTTGTGTTATTTGGAGACCGCAAAGTAATGCCCCGAGTACTCAGGCTAACGGATACGCTACAACATAACTTTTACCAAACAGCTCCAAATGACACCAACGTGCTATGGGTGAGTCAAACGACTTGTTTTATTACCGAAAGAAGGCTCAGATTGTAAAATAACGTTACTTTTCCTTTAAGTATGACGACGGTGATTAGACGTGTTACAGTAAACACAAAGCGGGTTAATGACAGCGTTCCATGTATAAGCAGCTCTCCAGGTCAAAATAACTCCGTCTGCATTTAAACAGAAAGAGTTCTATTGTCAGGGAATCAGCAAGTGCACGTTAGCATGTTAGCTGGGCTCATATTACATTATTTTCAACGTTCTAATGTCGTTTCCTCATCACAAACAAACCTGGAGTTGTGTTTTGTTTTATTCACGCGTGTTTAAACACAAACTCTGCACATTTAAGATGAAAACAAACAAAAAAAATCCCATCTTGTCACAACTAAAAGTTCCCCAGAGTCAGTTTTGCATAATCCAGAACCTTTCACAACACAGATCAAATGTTAAAGCTGCACTATGGAGCTTTTCCATATGTAAATTTCCTGCTGGTTTCCATAGAGATGTTACTTGTCCAGGAAGTTGTACCGTATTGCGTTCAAGTAAAAGGCAAAATGTGTGAAGAATCCCTCAGTCGTCCAGGTAGAATCTTGCCTGGTTTACACCAGACCATACCACAGTGAGATATGGTCTGGGAGCACCTACTGAATATCTCGTAGCGGAGGTGTGGTTTACGATCGCCAACGGCCGTTTATTGGGCATTACGAATTTTATCATTTGGCGTATACGTAGCCCATAGCCAATCATGTCAGTTGTCAGTTCAAACAAGTTTCCGTTTGTCGCGTAGTACCTGTCACCGTCTTTCCACCCCTCCCCGCTCTCTGATTGGCTCCCAAAATCAGGAGAGCTCACTTGCCATAATTGCCGGGCTGTCTTTCAGATCGGAACGAACGAAAGCAGCCTGGGATTTCCCAGGTTAGGTAGAGTCCATGGTAAAAGGAGAAATTCAATTTGTTAACTGGACAAAGTTTATTTGGTCGAAAACGTTTCGTAGCTCATCCGAGCTGCTTCATCAGTTCTGCAAAATGTTAACCCTGAATTTGACAGAAGTAACGTTTAATTATTATTTGTTTGTTCATTTTCTTCCACTTAATCCATGATCCGGGTCAGGGGGCAGCAGTCCAAACAGATCTGCCACCCAAATCTCCCGACACCAGCCCCCATGGATCCTCCGGGTGGTGGGTCTAGTCATAGTTTGCTTTATGACTAGACCCACCTCCTGGGGGAGGTCTAACGGTAGACGGCCTCACGTCGTTCAGGTCTTGATGTATTTTCTGTCATGGGGGCGCTCTAACAGTGTGCACAGACACTGGTGGCGAGGTGGGTTAAGTGTCTTGCCCAAGGACACAACGGCAGCTAGTGGATCCAACCGCTAGACCAACGATGCATGTCGAGAGCGGGATTCGAATCGCCAACCTCAGGATCAGTGGACAAACGCTCTACCAACTGAGCTACTGCCGCCCCTATTTTCTATTATTTTATCTTTTTAATGTTTAAGTGTTCAAATAACAATTAAACCAATTAACTGAAATGCACACGTGGACAGTATATCTCCAGAGATAAACAACTATAACGTTTTCTATTAAAACTGAACAAAATTTTCCAACTTGTTAAAATAAAATACAAGTATAGTAAATAAAGAGTTCTAAAAATACAACTATAACATCCATCCATCCATGTTCTTCCTCTTATCCGGGCCGGGTCGCCGGGGCAACAGTCTAAGCAGGGACTCTCAGACTTCCCTCACCCCGGACACTTCCTCCAGCTCCTCCGGGGGGACCCCAAGGCGTTCCCAGGCCAGCCGGGAGACATCGTCCCTCCAGGGTGTCCTGGGTCTTCCCCAGGGCCTTAAAAGGCAAAATGTTAACCCTAACTTTGAAAGAAGTTACATTTTCCGTTTAATTATTTTCTATTATTTTATCTTTTTAATATACTGTATATATGTTCAAATGACAATTAAACCAATTAATTGAAATACACATGGGCATAATATATTGATTTGATTTTTTTTTTTTTTTTGAGTATACTATAACTTTTTAGATTAAAACTGAATAAAATGTTCCAACTTGTTAAGATAAAATACAAATATAGTAAATAAAGAGTTCTAAAAATATAATGTATAAATGCAGACTATTTGTTTTACTATAATAAAAACATGGAGTATACAATATATTCTCTACAGTCAGATTGTCCTTTTTCAGTCAATAACATACAGTGTGTACGGAAAGTATTCAGACCCTTCATTTTTTCACTCTTTGTTATATTGCAGCCGTTTGCTAAAATCATTTAAGTTCATTTTTGTCTCATTAATGTTCACACAGCCTCCCATACTGACAGAAAAACACAGAATTGTTGACATTTTTGCAGATTTATTAAAAAGAAAAACTGAAATAACACACGGTCATTAAGTATTCAGACCCTTTGCTGTGACCAAAAAAAAAAAAAAAATTGCTGCACTTACGGTTCCTGTATGTTCTTTTCTGTTTCATCAAAAGAGCGTTAATGAGACTACACTTTCTGGGTGTTTTTATTGTTTAAACAGAATGAGGATTTACAGTAATTCTGGTGGTGTCTTTGTAATCTGCAGATGGGCCATTGTTTCGTGTTTAATCTCCGTAGAAAAGCATGGGCGTATCCGTTTTTGTTGTATTTTTGTGATGAGTCAATGAACTCAATAAACCTGAGTCATAACTGTGACCTCAGGGGGACCAGAAACACCCTAATCCGCGAAAGGGGATTCATGTGTACAAAAATAAACGTGTACTTTTACGCAAATGATAACTAAATGTATTTTTCATGGTATTTTTACAAACAAGTTATGGTATATTTATATATGCCATTTTCTCATCTCTTTGTCCGAATGTTGTTTCCTCGTCACAAACACCTGCAGATTTAAACTGAAAACACTCTGTTCCACCTTGTGACGTCATGTGGTTAAACATGGAAACAACATTATAACATGATTTTATGCTCACAAGTCAATCTTAGGTCATACAGAACCTTTAAAAGCAATACTATTTTTTTTATTTTTATCTTTGTAAATTCATTTCTGGTTTGAGAATTATATCAATTATCAAAATGTTGTTTTGTACAGACTTTTTATCTATTTTCACATAAGGAGGAAGATGAATCATTATTGCAAAATGTGTCTTGAGTAAATCCAAACCAATTTCCTGAACCCTTTCCTCCAGTAATAATATTTGAAGTATTTAGAATATGTAACATTTGTCCAAACCCTTTTTATAGTATTATTCAGTTCTTTTTATTGATTTTTAAGAAACATTTAAACATACATAAACACCACATAGAGACAACAGGACAGCAGGCAAAAAATATAATAATTAAAAAAAACATCAATTCAAGCATAAAAATGTAATTAAAAATGAAAATTAATTACATATAGAAAGACATTTTACACTATATTTTCTATATTACAATTAGTTTAGTTTATTTTGATGAGTTAAAAAAAAAAAAAATTGTCCGAGTGTTGATCCCTGTGGAACCCCATCCACTGTATTTAGCCATTGGCTTGTTTTGCTCTTTATTTTATCACACACATTCACTTTTAACCCAGTTAATTTAATATAAAACTGGGGTATTTTTTGAAATTATATATATATATATATATATATATATATATATATATATATATATATATATATATATATATAATATATTATATATATTATTTATTTTTATTTTATTTATTTATTTTTTCAGTAAATTCTTTTGGAACTCCCAGCTGTTTCCATGCCTGCGTCTGTTTTGAAGACGTATGCGAGAAAACCCTGTATTCAAATAAAGCCGTGGGCGTTTTGCAGGAAGACTCTTATTGTGACGCGCAAAAAAAAACCCTTCACAATAAAGGCAAAGATCAGATCTATCTTTAGAAATCACATTATTTCTGCAAGATCATTTGAATAAAGGAGGAAGAAGTGAAACCAGGTCATGGGAGACCAACTCTTTTAAATTAAATCAGGTTAAAGGTTTTGAGTCATGGTGATTCCCAAAGAGCTGCTGAGATGATAAAAGATGAATTACAATAAACATCATTCTGATATTTATTTATACATTTATTACATTTTTTTTACAGTCAACACAAAGTTCAATAAGATGAATTGCAGTTAAAGGTGCACTGTGTAACCACTCAATTACAGGTGGTTTTATAGCTCAAAAATTCCCTGAAAAACAGGCTTTCTGACTGTGAATGGAGCCGCCTCTCCACGGATCTGACCTGTAACTTAAGTCTGGTTTGGTTTCCATAAAGTTAGAAAGGTTTAATGCCATACTGCGGAACTTTCCAGACAAAGCAATAACATCTCCATCAAGAAAAGCATTTGACGGACCCTCCACTAGAAAAGTTACACAATGCATCTTTAACATGGGCAGAAAGAATTAGTAAAAATTTTGAGTAAATATGATTCTAGTGACGATGAATGGAGTTTTAAAACACAGTGGAGCACTTCCTGTATTACCACGATATCATAAAGTGGAAGAGAGTGTTTTCAGTCTGAGAAGAAATCTGCAGGTTTTTGTGCGTTAAACATGTGTGAATGAAACAAAACACAACTCCAGATGTGTTTGTGACGAGGAAACGACATTAGAACATACTGTAGATCCAAAAAAAAAAAGTTTAATATGGAGCCTTCAAAAGTCTCTGTTGTTAATGTGCTAAAGTCAATGCAAAATTAAATTGAATTAAAATCTGAGAGGATCAATATGACAAAAAAATATTCTGTTTTTGTCATTTCACTCAGCCCTATGTGGATGACTGCGTGCACATGGACGAGTGCAATCCGACTGCAAACGGATTGGGATCGTATCGGATTCATGTGCACAGGCTAAGGATCGTACAGGGATTGGTTTTCCGAATCCTATCGGAACCCCTGGCTTAGGCCGATAGTAATCCGCTTGGTGCCGGCTTGTGCACGATATCAGATCGGATTGGCGTACTGCGCATGCGCGGGAATTTCCGCCAGGGATTTCACCCGGAAGTGGCAGGAGGCGCAGACACTTTCGTAAGTAGCGATTGTTGCCGGAAAAGTCAGACGAAATCATGGCTGCGAAGAAACAATGCACAACACGTACACCAATGCTGCTCCGTCAAACTCCTCGAGCGCCATCTTTGTATACCGCCACATAGTTTGTTGTGTTTTTATTGAGTAGCCATCACCCAGAAGTAGTTGGACGACAGCGCCACATAGCGTAGCAGAGCCGGCCAGGTCACCGACCATTATCCGATTACACAAGCTTCTTGTGCACTTGGATCTAAGGACAGACCACCTGCCGAGTAACGGGATCGGATTTGGAGAAATCCAATCCGATCCTACCATGTGCACGCAGTGGATGTTCACACAGTCACCGAGCTTGTCACCAGTGTTGGAAAGAATCGGCTTTTTTCATGCTTACGTCACAAAACCAGAAGACGCTTGGAAACATGAGGATTGGTGACTTCCTCTGGGCTCTGTGGGGGATAGGAAATCTGACAAAATCTGGGAAAACCTTGCCTGGAAGAATCCATGACTCATCGCTGTACCAGCGGATGAGTCTGGTAACGCTTGATCCACAGAATGCGCTGCGGTTGCGCGTAGACAGACAGCTAAGTGAACCAATCAGAGATTGCGCCATCTTGATTCAAAACTGAGGAGGAACTTCCGCTGCCTAAGAGTGACTTTGCGGGCAAAAGCGGGTGCACTGACGTCATCATCTTTGAACGAATCAGAATCGCGGAGTCCGTTTGTAACCGGAGGAGCGAGCGTGGAGGGAGGGTGTCCATATGGTATCGCGCTGTATAGGAAATACAGAGATATCACTTGGCTGGCCAGGTAAGGGAAAACCAAGAAAATGGCCTGGTTTTCTTCAGCTAGATGTCATTGTATTCTTTCTTTTTTCCTTTTAGAAATAGTTTTGTAAATGTTATAAATTAACTATAAATGTAGTTACAGAATATTGAATACCTGAATTAAAATGTATTTTGTCATGCACTCTGTTACACGGCCAATCAGAGTACTCTATTCTGAATACTTATAATACTTTTACAGAGTTGCATTTAAATTATCGTGTAAACACTCAACACAGGATTTAAAACAGCTTTATACTTGTTTCATCTTTCATCAGAAAAGGAAAAAAAACACATACGAGCTCTAAATCACAATCAAAAATCAAATCAGTGATCACAGCTCTAAATCATTCTAAATCAACACAGCTCTAAATCACAATCAAAATCAGTGATCACAGCTCTAAATCACCACATCCAAATCACACATAGGATCTCTAAATCACAATCAAAAATCAGTGATCACAGCTCTAAATCACCACATGTAAATCGCCACAGCTCTAAATCACAATCCAAAATCAGTAATCACAGCTCTAAATCACCACATCTAAAATCACACATACAAGCTCTAAATCACAATCAAAAATCAAATCAGTGATCACAGCTCTAAATCATTCTAAATCAACACAGCTCTAAATCACAATCAAAATCAGTGATCACAGCTCTAAATCACCACATCCAAATCACACATACGATCTCTAAATCACAATAAAAAATCAGTGATCACAGCTCTAAATCACCACATGTAAATCGCCACAGCTCTAAATCACAATCCAAAATCAGTAATCACAGCTCTAAATCACATCTAAAATCAAATCAGTGATCACAGTGTTGCGGTGATGGGCTCAGACCAAAAAGGAAAAAGAAAAAGGTGAATTTATTGAACAGACCGGGTAGAGATGCAGGCTGGAACAGGTGGGGATCTCCGGAGATGGATGAACAAAAACTCAGGGGCGCAGAGGTTCAGGTGACGAGGAACAAAAATTCGAGAGCCCAGAGTTAACGAAACAAAACAGAAAACAACAAACAGAACAAACAAAACAGTCTGGCAAAGTCTCTCTGGGGATCTTGATTGCCCACCAAGTGAAGGGAATCACCAGTCCTGGGAGACTCTAAATCACTCTAAATCACACATACAAGCTCTAAATCACAATCAAAAATCAGCAATCACAGCTCTAAATCACCACATCTAAATCACACATACGAGCTCTAAATCACCACAAGAGCTGTGTTTTATTTTAATTTTTTCTCTCACTAATTCTGTGCAGTTTGAAGACTAAATGTGTGATCAAACACCGCCATGTTCTAAAGCAGAACTAAACTAGGACTAAACCAGGACTAAAGCAGGACTAAACTAGGACTAAACCAGGACTAAAGCAGGACTAAACCAGGACTAAAGCAGGACTAAAGCAGGACTAAACCAGGACTAAAGCAGGACTAAACTAGGACTAAAGCAGGACTAAAGCAGGACTAAAGCAGGACTAAAGCAGGACTAAACCAGGACTAAAGCAGGACTAAAGCAGGACTAAAGCAGGACTAAACCAGGACTAAAGCAGGACTAAACTAGGACTAAACCAGGACTAAACCCAGGACTAAAGCAGGACTAAACCAGGACTAAACCAGGACTAAACTAGCTGAATAAGTTAAAATAAGTATTCTGAATGTAGTATTTTCTGTACGTGTACAGTATTCTATTACTTCCCAACACTTCTTATCACTGTTTTACTCACTCAGTATTGGATAAATATAACAGAAGTTTCAGTAACAAACTTTCCTTCACTGTTCATGAGGCTTTTTACTTCTTTTGTTAATTCACTTCACATAATTTAGAGTTTAGTCGCGTTAGCTTTAGCGTAGCATTTTTACTACTACCACTGAACTACTGACCAAATTAGCACCAATATAACTCTTAAGTTGCCATGAATGACTCTGCGTGAAACTCCATAAATCCCCGTTTGGATGCGTCTCGGGCCGTTCGGTGGAAAGAGAATTGCTGTTTTGTTTCTGGAGCTCCTTAAACGCCAGGCTGTGTGGGGCCGGAGTACTTCGTCTTGGAGCTGGACGGATGAAAGGTTTCGGTTGTGCCTGTTCTTAAAGGGACAGTTTAATCAATGACAGTGGGCAACCCTGGTGGTCCCCCGGCTGTGGGAGGGGCTAGTTTGAATCGGCCAATAGGAAGTGAGGAAACGGGGGATCCTAAAGACTGATTGGCTGAGGATTTGAAGTTAAAGACTTGTTTGACTTTTAGACATGCAAAAGATACCCTGATTTATAATACTTAAATAACAGTCGTACCACATTTGTTACTACTACCACTACTACTGGGCCTACTACTACTACTACTACTGGGCCTACTACTACTACTACTGCTGCTACTACTGCTGCTACTGCTACTGCTACTACTGCTACTACTGCTACTGCTACTGCTACTACTACTACTACTACTACTACTACTACTACTACTACTGGGCCTACTACTACTGGGCCTACTACTACTACTACTGGGCCTACTACTACTAGTAGTACTACTACTGCTACTACTGCTACTACTGCTACTACTACTGCTACTACTGCTACTACTACTACTACTACTGCTACTACTACTACTACTACTACTACTACTACTACTACTACTACTACTGCTGCTGCTGCTACTACTACTACTGGGCCTACTACTACTACTACTAGTACTACTACTGCTACTACTGCTACTGGGCCTACTACTACTACTACTGGGCCTACTACTAGTACTACTACTGCTACTACTACTACTACTACTACTGCTACTACTGCTACTACTACTGCTACTACTGCTACTACTACTACTACTGCTACTACTACTGCTACTACTGCTACTACTGCTACTACTGCTACTACTGCTACTACTACTGCTACTACTGCTACTACTACTACTACTGCTACTACTACTACTACTACTACTGCTACTACTGCTACTACTACTGCTATTACTACTACTACTACTACTACTACTAACTATGAGACTGTATTATTGTTTCATGTATCTGAGCAAAATTTGCCCCAGAACAGATATATCGTATACAGTACACAGCCATTGAGATCAAAATAAGTCTGCAGTGCATTTTATTGTCTGATAACCAGGAAGTGTGCCGTTAGCATGCTAGTTGTTGTTAGTTGTTATTGCAGCTTTGTTACCATAACTCGCCTCAGAAAGTTGTGAAAAGAACTTATAAACTAAGTGAATTATACGAGGAGTGTGCAAGGTAGTTTTGTTTTGAAGACAGAAAAATTCAGGTACAGAAAGTGGTGCGAGTCGTCGTATCAGATCGTTGTGGTGAAAAGGGAAAACTCTCCCTTTGCAGGTCAGTCTACTTTTCTCCCCTCACCTATGGTCATGAGCTCTGGGTAATGACCAAAAGGCCGAGATCGCCAATACAAGCGGCCGAAATGAGTTTCCTCCGTAGAGTGGCTGGACGCTCCCTTAGAGATAGGGTGAGGAGCTCAGTCACACAGGAGGAGCTGGGCATAGAGCCGCTGCTCCTCCACGTCGAGAGGAGAAGCTGAGGTGGCTCGGGCGTCTGTTCCGGACGCCTCCTGGACGCCTCCCTTGGGAGGTGTTCCGGGCATGTCCCACCGGGAGGAGGCCCTGGGGAAGACCCAGGACACACCGGAGGGACTGTCTCTGGGCTGTCCTGGGAACACCTCAGGGTCCCCCCAGAGTAGCTGGAGGAAGTGTCTGGGGTGAGGGAAGTCTGTGAGTCCCTGCTCAGACTGTTCCCTCAGCAACTCAGCCCCGGGTAAAGAGGAAAGAAATGGATGGATAAAATCTAAAGATAAAGTGAAAATGATAAACAATGTGTAGAATCCCTCAGTCGTCCAGGTAGAATCCGTGCCTGGTTTACACCAGACCATATCCCAGTGAGATATGGTCTGGGAGCACCTACTGAATATCTCATAGTGGAGGTGTGGTTTACAATCGCCAACGGCCGTTTATTGGGCGTTACGAATGTCTATCAATTGGCGTATACGTAGCCCATAGCCAATCATGTCAGTTGTCAGTTCAAACTACAAGTTTCCGTTTGTCACGTAGTATGCGTCACCATCTTGCCACCCCTCCCCGCTCTCTGATTGGCTCCCAGAATCAGGAGAGTTCACTTTCCATAGTTGCCAGGCTGTCTTTCAGATCAGAACAAATGAAAGCAGCCTGGGATTTCCAGGTTAGTAGAATCCATGGCTTGTTTACAGTTTCTGCTAACCAGACCCCACACTCCACTCCCACTGCAGATCTAATAGGCCCACCTAACTAACACAAACTGTAAACCAGTAGGTGTGGTAGTCTCAGAGTCATTTCATTGTAGTTAGCGCCCCCTTCAGGGAGATATAGGCAGTGTCCACCAGCGTTTGACCAGAACTGAAGAAGCTAAACAGCAGGTTCCATGTGTTTTGTGCACGGTAGTCCGGTGTGTGACAGGTACGTCTCCTGCTCCTGTGCATTTTCTCATACTTGACAGGGACAAACCTGTCAGGCTCATGTAAATCTATTCAAACCCCCAGGGCTGAACATCGGGCTGTGTCAGAAGAGGTGAAGAGGCGAATCCTGGAGTCTGATTAGTTCAGAGTTCATTTTTATTGTTTGACTTTTAAAGGAGCAAAATGTTTATAGTGTTAAATGATGAACTATTAAAAAATGTATTAAGCTACAAGGTGGAATGGAGGATTTTGAGCTTTGGAGATGTAGACAGACTAATGATAGAGGATTACTCAAACAAGAAAGGTAGCCTACATTACTGCCCCGTGGTGAAATTTGCCCTCTGCATTTGACCCATCCTCACAGTGCAGTGCTGGCTTGATCAGGACTACCAGAGCTGGAACATTTGACCTGTTGTGCCTGTTTTCACCCACAAGAAGAAAATAATCCCGCACTCCGTCTTACTTGCAAAATGTAAGATTTATTAAAGGGATAGTTCGGGTTTTTTGATGTGAATCTGTACGGCATCCCCTTCAGCAGTGTCGTGCATTAACACTGACTTACCCCTGACAGTGTCCTCTGAGCCGAGTTCTGCCCTGGTTCTGGAGCTGACCAAAGTAGGTCCGGTAAGTTAGCGGGGACATTAAATAAAGCTTGTTTTTCTCCTCAAAACAATATTTGTCCAAAAAGTGATATATTTGCATCACAAAAAAGTCATAATCGCTTGGTGCTATTTTCTCTCGAGTCGTATCACTGCGCATCTACTATTATTATTATTATTATTATTATTATTATTATTATTATTATTATTATTATTATTATTATTAGCCTGTTCACTTATAAACATCGCCACTTACAAATATGTCACTTTTTGGACAAATATTGTTTTGAGAATCAAAATCAAACAGACAAAAGAACAAGAAGAAAAATGCAGAATTCTGTGGATTTTAAAGGGGAAAAGGTTTAGACCTGGTTTAGTCCTGGATTAGTCCTGGTTTAGTTCTGGTTTAGACCTGGTTTAGACCTGGTTCAGTCCTGGTTTAGACCTGGTTTAGACCTGGTTTAGTCCTGGTTTAGTCCTGGTTTAGACCTGGTTTAGTCCTGGTTTAGACCTGGTTTAGTCCTGGTTTAGTCCTGGTTTAGACCTGGTTTAGTCCTGGTTCAGTCCTGGTTTAGGCCTGGTTTAGTCCTGGTTCAGTCCTGGTTTAGACCTGGTTTAGTCCTGGTTCAGTCCTTGTTTAGACCTGGTTTAGTCCTGGTTTAGACCTGGTTTAGTCCAGGTTTGGTCCAGGTTTGGTTCAGGTTTAGTCCAGGTTTGGTCCAGGTTTAGTCCTGGTTTGGTCCAGGTTTAGTCCAGGTTTGGTCCAGGTTTAGTCCAGGTTTGGTTCAGGTTTAGTCCTGGTTTAGTCCAGGTTTAGTCCAGGTTTGGTCCAGGTTTAGTCCAGGTTTAGTCCAGGTTTAGTCCAGGGTTAATTGTTTTGTTTTCTCAAGATCACAAATTAATTATCTCGTTATCTCGGGATAACAAGGAAGAAAAAATCTTGCTTATGAATATGGCCTCTGTCGACTCTTCTATAAGTTGTAAAATCAGGAAAAACTGATCATTCTGCAGTGGTCTCTTATTGTTTTCCAGATCTGTATTTGATTCTTGAGCTCCTGTATCCAAACAATTTCCCTTGTGGATCAATAAAGTTTGTCTAAGTCTAAGATTTGGATAAGTATCACTGAAGGGATTTAACGTTTGACAGAAGAGACCTCCTGATTTAGAACATGTAAAGGTCTTATAATGTTGTTTCCTCTTCAGAAACATTCCTGGAGTTGTGTTTTGTTGGTCTAAAACGAGGACACCTGGGAAGTTTCTCGGTGGGAATGGTGCGGACGTTATTTGCGTGGATAGAACATCTGTCTTCTGTACTTTCTGTCGGGGTGCGTGACAGGTGCGCCCCTTTTCTCCTGTACTTTTCTTCATATCTGACTGTGACAAACGCATCAGCCATATGCAAATCCATTCCGATCCCTCACCTGGGACCAGAGCGCGCCGAGGGGACCGTCTTCAGAGGGAACTTCCAGGAATGCCGGGGTCGGAGGTCCGAGGTCGACTTTTACACCTGTCAACAAGGAGCAGCTGCTTTTTACGGCTCTTTAAGTCTTCATCGACGCTGCGTTGGCTGCGGGGTCTGGTGGACGGCGAAAGGAGTCCACAGCGTTCAGCTCCAGTCAAATGAAGCTCGTCGAGGCTAGCAGTTACAGGAGTGAATGTCTAAAAAAACTTTGGACACACTCTCACTCAATGATTTGTTTCTTTTTTCCTGTTTATTGAAGACTTCAAATATATCCTCCTGGGACCTGAAAAAAAAGGGTATCTGAATTATTATTATTATTATTTTAATTTTCTATTTAGAGGTAAATGAACACCTCAGCATTTACATTTTGTTAGTTTTATTTGTATTCATAATGTTGTAACATGTCCTCTGTAATGGACGTCGAGGACATTTTGGTGTTAAATCTACGTGAAGTTAAAAACCTAACAAAAACTTTTTTTTTATGACAAGCTTGTCACTGTAGAAGCTCTGACAAGCTTCTACAGTCACGTCAAATAGTTTTTAGTCTCCCTTTTTTTTATGTATTATTTATTTTGTATTTATTTGTATTTATTTTGTTTATTTACTGAGGGATTCTTCACAAATTTTTATTTATTTTATTATTATTTTTATTTATTTTTATGTATTATTTTTTTAATTTATTTTAATTTATTTATTTTAATTTATATAATTTATTTTGTATTTATTTATTTATTTTATTTTATTTTAGTATTTTTTATTTTTATGTATTATTTACTTTGTATTTATTTGTATTTATTTTGTTTATGTACTGAGGGATTCTTCACACATTTTTTATTTATTTTAGTATTTTTTATTTATTTTTATTTATTTATTTTTATTTATTTATTTTTATTTATAATTTATTTTGTATTTATTTATTTTTATTTATTTATTTATTTTAGTATTTTTTATTTTTATGTATTATTTATTTATTTATTTATTTATGTATTTATTTTTATTTATTTATATATTGATATATTTATTTATTTATTTTAGTATTTTTGTTATTTAATTTTATTTTTATGTATTATTTATTTTGACAGACTGGTTAACTCAATGTCCACTATAAAGGACACAAATAAATGGGCGGGTCTCAGAAGCATATGCTATATGAAATTATTTAGTCAAGAAAATAAGTTAAAGAACCCTTTTAAGCAAAGCGTGGCTAATTTGAGGGTTTAAATATAAAATGTTTAAATATAAAATGTATATGAAAAAAAAAGGAAAATTAAATGTAAAATGTATATGAAAAAAGGAAAATAAATAAATAAATAAATTTTAAAAAGCAGGGCAGCAGTAGCTCAGTTGGTAGAGTGTTTTTGTCCGCTGATCCAGAGGTTGGCGATTCGAATCCTGCTCTCGACAAACATCGTTGGTTGAGCGGACAGATCTACTGACCCGCAGGTTGGTGGTATGATTCCAGCTCCCACAGATGAGTGCTGCCGTTGTGTCCTTGGGCAAGACACTTAACCCACCTCGCCCCCAGTGTCTGCGTACACTGACAGGACATACATCAAGGCCGGGTGCGTGAAGCGACATGGAGGATCCATGGAGGCCGGTGCGAGGAGCTCTGGGCGGCAGATCTGTTTGAACTGTTGCCCCGGCGACCCGAACTCGGAAAAAGCAGAAGAAAACGAATGAATGAAAAAAAAATTAACTTTTTGTTTTGGCTACATAATTTCATGTTTTATGTTTATTTAAAAAAAATGAACATAAAGCAGAAAAACAATTCATAATATTTACAGTGGCGGTGATACGTTTCATCAATAATTAAAGGTCCCATGACACGGTACTTCTTGATGCTTTTATATGGCTCCTTAATGGTTCCCTAATACTGTAAATGAATCCTTCTTCAAAATCAAGACTGCATGAGAAACAGAGATAAGATGAGAAAGAGTAATTTTTCTCTCTCTGAACACTCCATTATGGGAGTTGTTGCTTGAATGCAAATGAGGAGGACAGAGATGGCCTATAGTAGAGGGTGGGGGCGTGGCCAAACTCTCCGCTCTCAGCTCTCAGCTGTGCGCTGACCCACTTCCGTGTTTTTGAGCGGAAGGAGAGATGAGAAGCGTTCCATTGAAAAATCAACACATTTCCACAGAAAATAAAATTAAACCACTGCTGTTTCAGATGTCCACAGGCTCAGATAAAGGACTTCCGAATCTAGAAACACTCGCAAGTTCCTCCAGGCAAATAAAAAAACGTATTTCGCATTGCGTAGCTCCTCCGCAGTCCAAACCCTCTGTTTGTGATTTACAGAGACGCTGAGTACAGACCGACGGGGGTGGAACTGCATTTGCATTTCTTTTTTCGAGCTGACGTCAATAAGTTTCCTTGTTCAAAATCGCCCGTTTGAGCTCCGATTTTTTCTAACGCAGAAAAGGATCGCAAATGCTCAGTTTAGACATTTCGCAACTTTTAACCATGGAGGGGGGGGGGGGGGGGGGGCTAAACAGGGTAGGGGAGCTCACATTAACGTTCAAAAACCTCAGAAAGTGAAAATTTCATGCCATGGGACCTTTAAAAAATAATTTAAACTCTTTTCCCGATCCCTGTTCCCCCTTCTCATGTCGAGTCTTTAACGCTGACACGTCTGCACTCTTACAAACTGTTCTTTAATTTCCAGGCTAGATTTTTGAAGCATTTGCATAATTTTATCTCAGTTGGAAGTTTGTTCCGTTCCGTGCAGATTGTCCTAATGATGTTTTCCGTTTTGGTATTGCACATTGGCCATTGATCGTTGACCTGCTTGTTCTGACCGTCTGATCAGATGTTAAATAGATAAACTTTTTCAGTGGTGGTGGTGCCACATTATTGATCATCTTGAATAATAACCTCAGATTGGCCAGTTTAATTGTATTATCAAAAGTTGAGTACTTTATGTATAATTCTACTATATTGTCCAAATGTGCAATATTTTTTCCACTCTCCTAGATACAGTTCTTTTTTCAATTATTATTATTATTAATAATAATAATAATAATAATAATAATAATAATAATAATAATATTATTACTTATTACTACTACTACTACTAGTAGTAGTAGTACTACTATAACAACTACTACTATAACTACTACTACTACTACTATAACAACTACTACTGCTATAACAACAACAACTACTACTACTACTACTACTACTACTACTATAACAACAACTACTACTACTACTACTACTACTACTATAACAACTACTACTACTATAACAACAACTACTACTACTAATACTACTATAACAACAACTACTACTACTACTACTACTACTACTATAACAACTACTACTACTATAACAACAACTACTACTACTACTACTATAACTTCTACTACTACTACTAAAACTACTACTATAACTACTACTACTACTATAACTACTACTACTACTATAACAGCTACTACTACTATAACAACTACTACTGCTATAACAACAACTACTACTACTATAACAACTACTACTGCTATAACTACTACTACTACTATAACAGCTACTACTGCTATAACAACAACAACAACAACTACTACTACTACTACTACTACTACTACTACTACTACTACTACTACTATAACAGCTACTACTACTATAACAACTACTACTGCTATAACAACAACTACTACTACTATAACAACTACTACTACTATAACTACTACTACTACTATAACAACTACTACTGCTATAACAACAACTACTACAACTACTACTACTACAACTACTACTATAACTTCTACTACTACTACTAAAACTACTACTATAACTACTACTACTATAACAACTACTACTGCTAGAACAACAACTACTACTACTACTATAACAACTACTGTGTGAAGAGTCCCTCAGTCGTCCAGGTAGAATAACAACCACTACGCTATAACAACAACTACTACTACTACTACTATAACAACTACTACTACTATAACAACTACTACGCTATAACAACAACTACTACTACTACTACTATAACAACTACTACTACTATAACAACTACTACGCTATAACAACAACAACTACTACTACTACTATAACTACTACTACTACTACTACTATAACAGCTACTAGTGCTATAACAACAACAACTACTACTACTATAACTACTACTACTACTACTACTACTACTACTACTACTACTACTACTACTACTATAACAACTACTACTGCTATAACAACAACAACAACTACTACTACTACTACTACTACTACTACTACTACTACTACTACTACTACTACTACTACTACTACTACTACTACTACTACTACTACTACTATAACAACTACTACTACTACTACTACTATATTACTACTATTACTACATTATTATTACTTTTAAAAAAAACAGTAGGTAAAACAGGCTTCATGGGGGCTGGTGCATTGTGTTCTGGGCAGCAGATCTGCTTGGACTGCTGCCCCCGCAACCCAGAAATGGAAAAGGGGAAGAAGATGGATGGATATTATTACTTATTTTATTATTACTTTTATTTCATTCTTGCCTGCATGCACTTTTTCTTGTTCAAACTGTCCCTGCCTGGAGATACTGTGGCAAGTAAATTTCTCCTATGTGAGATCAATAAAGTCTTATCTTATCTTATCTTTTATGTGAAAAAATAAAAATATGAAATAGTTGAGTTTTTCACGTTTTGAAGAGCAAAAATCAGGTAGAGCGCCTTTAGATTCGGTTCTCCTCTGAACCTCTGAGACTCCATGTGTCACACTCGCGCTCCACATTCCTCACATTTGAATAACTTTTGCACGGCGTCTTGTGTTTGCCCTGCGGCTGTAACTCGAGCTGAGGACAGTTAGCTCAAGAATTACAGAAGATGAGGAGATAAGGTCTTCACGTGTGCGCTCATGTTGGAGAATGAGGACAGTTGGGACACAGGTGAGGCCGGGACTCGCAGCCCAAACGGCCGCTCCAGATCGCTACACAAAAGGTACGAGCTCAGGTAATACGACGTAGCGGTGGGAGAAGTTTGCCTGCACGTTCTGATTCTGGACCAGAGAGCGCGAAAAACCTCCAAACTTCAGTGCAACCACAGCTGCTAAAGTGTATCACGTGTCTCTCAAATGCAGAAGAAATCTCCAAAATTCTCGTAACATTTAGAACAAAATATAGAACTTCTTGTACCTGAGATTAGACAGAGACATAGTTTGCTGCTTCGGTTGTTGGTTCAGAGAAAAGCACAACAGCTACTTGACATCCGTTATCCTAAGGCAGGTCAGAACAGAAGAACATGTAGAGGAACACACTGAAGAGACAGAAGTGTTTTTGTTGCGATTTTGTTGCGGGAGGAAGTATGACTATGACTTTTATTTATTTATTATCCAGACCCCCCAGGATTTCACGGGCATTTTTTGTGATTGTTGCGGGCTAAAATGCCTGAATATGCGTGAACTTTTCCAAAAAGTTGCGATGAAAGTTGCGGTGCTTTAAAGGTTTTTGTTGCGATTTTGTTGCGGGAGGAAGTGAAAGTTGCGATAAATAGTTGTGATTTTCCCTTTTTGTAATTAAAATTGAGTAATATTTTGAATACTGAGTTATTACTGACAAAGAATAATACAAAGACACAGAGATCACAGATATGGTCCTAAAACAACCTTAGACAGACAGAAGTGCAGCAAGTTCACCACAACAGACCGTTCTCTGAGTTTAAGAGGCCCCGAGAAGAACATCTGTGAGAGCATGTTTGATTATTTTTCAACAAATGTTTCAGAGTGATCTTGAAGGTCGAGAAGGACCCACAGTTCCTGCCCGGATAACGGCAGCACCCACCCGTGTGAGCTGGAACCGTGCCACCAACCCGTGGGCCAGTGGATCTGACCGCTCAACCAACGATGCATGTCGAGAGCGGGATTCAAACCACCAACCCCTGGATCAGTGGACAAATGCTCTACCAACTGAGCTACTGCTGCCCCGAAAACTAAATTGTGGCACATAAAAAATAAAAAAGTTGTTGGGCATAAAAATAAAGCTTGCTGTTTACTATTGATTCATTTCATTTCATTTATTGGTTTATTAGGACAGTGTACAATTACATTAAGCACAGTGGCAGAGATGTTTGCACCAGACTGTAGCTCACAGCTAATTTCCATCTGTAATTATTGTGACTGAAATGGAATCTATTGATGAAATGTTTTATTTTTCTCTAAAATATACAGTGGTACCTCACCTTAGGAAAGACCCAACAAACGAAAATTCCTAGTCTCTAGATACGAAAGAAAATTCAAGTTACGAAACGCGAAATCTCAAAAATTCAAATAATGCGCGCTCAGCCACACACATTATATGCTTTTCTCAGACTGGATTTCAACTTTTCTCACATTTGTCTCTGTTTAAACACTCAAACTTTCATAGATTTTCACCAAAATGTATTAATAGTGAAGCGTGGGGGGAAGGGGGAGGGCGGAGAAGTGTGCGCGTGGACACGTGTGTGATAGCGCAGCATGACCCGGTGCGGCCGTGCTCAAACCGTGCCTCCTCTAGACCAGGTCTAAACCAGGTCTAAACCAGGATTAAACCACCGCGGCTCTTGCATGCGTTCGTTCATGCGCTCGGACTGTGTGCCGTCCCGAGGGGAGGCACATCCCTCCCCTCCTCGCTGCTCGCCTCAGCCGTGACTCGTGAGGTACACCGGCAGAGCTAGCACGAAACCAGGAAATAGACCCGCACGCGGTGGTTTAATCCTGGTTTAGACCTGGTCTAGAGGAGGCACGGTTTGAGCACGGGGCTCGTGCTCGGGTCATGCTGCGCTATCGCACGCAGTCGCTGCTCGCCTCAGCCGTGACTCGTGAGGTACACCGGTGCTAATAGCAGAGCTAGCATCAAACCAGGAAATAGACCCGCACGCAGCGCTTTAATCCACCTGGACCTGATCTAGTCCTGGTTTAGTCCAGGTCTAGACCTGGTCCAGTCCTGGTTTAGTCCAGGTTTAGTCCTGGTCCAGTCCAGGTTTAGACCTTGGTCTAGACCTGGTTTAGTCCACGTTTAGTCCTGGGTCTACAGTCTCTTAGCCAATCAGGACGCAGAACACAGTGTTACACTATAAAAAAAAATGTTACAAAAAACTTGGAACAGATCAGGCCTTTTCCATTGAAATAGCTACTCAACTTACAAAAAATTCACATTACGAAACCACTTCTGGAACAAATTAATTTTGTAAGGTGAGGTACCACTGTATTTCATTATGCTAAATTAATGCCCTGATAATAATTAATGTCTCCTGAGAAAATCTGACCTCCGACAGGTCTGTGTTTTTTATTTGTGTTTTGACTTGGCTTCCCTGCATGAACACTCCCAAGGTCACAGATGTGGCTTATCACGGCACTCTACAAAAACATTGGCACACTAATCTCGGACACACTGACATGTATTTATGTAAACACGTTGCCCTGTCTATTTAGAAAGGTCTGCCTCTACTTCAGTTTTCAATCAATTTAATTGATTTCTGATCTGCTCCCTTGCCCCACCCTTCCGTTTGTCGCCAAAGAAAAAAACACTGTATGTTACCTGTCCAATTGTTTCTGTCATAACATGTTGTGAATAATTGTCATTAATTGTAATTGCGTCTTTTCCACTCTGTATCTCCGAGTCGGTGGTGCGCACATGCACGTGGCCCCTCCCCTAGCCGCTATATCACTGTCCTGCCTGGTTAGCGGGGAAACGAAATTTCAAATTCACTCTATGTACATGTACATAGGGTTTTTCGACAATAAAGCAAACTATGACTAAAAACTATGACTATGACTTTTATTTATTTATTATCCAGACCCCCCAGGATTTCGCGGGCATTTTTTGTGATTGTTGCAGGCTAAAATGCCTGAATATGCGTGAACTTTTCCAAAAAGTTGCGATGAAAGTTGCGGTGCTTTAAAGGTTTTTGTTGCGATTTTGTTACGGGAGGAAGTGAAAGTTGCGATAAATAGTTGTGATTTTCCATTTTTGTAATTAAAATTGAGTAATATTTTGAATACTGATTTATTACTGACAAAGAATAATACAAAGACACAGAGATCACAGATATGGTCCTAAAACAACCTTACCAACATCGAAAATAAATGACTACTAGGAGGGGAACTGTTTCGCCCGGTCTTTTGCTGTTATTTTTGTGGGCAAATGGCGCCGCAGACATGTTTCTTTGCCATTAGAAGCCGTGTCCCAATTCCCAGAGTGCACAGTTTGGAGCGTGGTTTGAAGGGCATGTGTGTCATTTCTTTTTTGTCCCATGCGCAGTTAACCCGCAGTCCAAAGACCACAGTCGTTTCCATGGAAATCGGGGCGTGGACCAAGCGGTGAAAAAGCACGCTTCGCACACTCATATATCCCAGCATGCACCGCGCGCTACTACTTCTACGGGAGAAAATGGAGTCGGCGGCTGCTTTCCGTGGTTGTGAGACCTGTCGCATTTCGCAGACGCCCATGCGGTCCGCGGAGTGCACTCAGGGCTGAGCAAGTGTGCACCGCCTTGACCGCAGTCTGAGCCCCCTTCAAACCACGCTCCGAACTGGGGACACGGCCACAGTTTCATTTCGTCACACGGAAGTAAGTACGTCGTCGATGATTGGTCAAAATTGGTCAAAATTGCGGGAAAGTTGCGGTGATTGGTCAAAATTGCAACACCGCCCTGAATTCACGGGGACTGGCTGAAGTTGCGTTGAAGTTGCAAATCGCAATATCGCGAATTCCTGGAGATGATCTTATTGCTTAGGCTTGGTCTGGACCTCAGCTGGAGGATTTTTTACCTATGATGGGGAAACCGGAGTGCCCGGAGGAAACATGAAACAGAAAGGCCCGGGGACCGAACCCGGAACCTGATTGCTGTGAGGCGTGAGTGCTAGCTATCGGTGTTATTGTCTGGAAAAGGGAAGAGGAGCAGATAACATAAGATGACTCTTCTTTCTGCCCCTTTCATTCATTTCTTGTAATGTTGTCACACTGTTGATGTCTTTTTATACTTTATGAATGAAATAAACAAAAAAAACTGCTGCTGTGCAGGGAAATGATTTAGACACAGCAGCTCACACATCACAATATAATAACAAAGAGGAAAAATATAAATGGAAAGCAGTAACTGTAAAGTACTAAAGGCTGAGTATATTTTTGTAGTAACAGTTTGTGTACCAGAGCAGAAGCAGAAGTGACGCTCGTCTTTGTGAGTCGTAAAAAAGTGAGAGGGATTCTGTTCCTAGAAACACTTTTACATAATGTGCAGCTCCCAGAGGCCCCGAGTCTATGAAATATGTCACTTCTGCATACCATGTACTGCTCTGAGTATACGCTTAATACTACAAACTACTACTACTACTACAAACTACTACTACTACAAACTACTACTACTACTACTACTATAACAACTATTACAACAACTACTACTAAAGTCTATGAAATATGTCACTGAACCTTCTGCATACCATGTACTGCTCTGAGTATACGCTTAATACTACAAACTACTACTACTACTACAAACTACTACTACTACTACTACTACTACTACTATAACAACTACTACAACAACTACTACTAAAGTCTATGAAATATGTCACTGAACCTTCTGCATACCATGTACTGCTCTGAGTATACAACGCTTAATACTGCAAACTACTACTACTACTACTACTAGGACAAGTCTTGTTTAGTTCTCATCCTGGTTTAGTCCTGGTTCAGTCCTGGTTTAGTCTGGTTTTGACCCCAGTTTAGTCCTGGTTTAGTCCTGGTTTAGTCCTGGTTTAGTCTGGTTTTGACCCTAGTTTAGTCCTGGTTTAGTCTGGTTTTGACCCTAGTTTAGTCCTGGTTTAGTCTTGTTTTAGTCCTGGTTTAGCCTTCTAGTCCTGTTTAGGTTTACGGGGAATTCCAACATTTGGCAATTTGAAATTTCCATCCCCTCTTAAATTATGAGTTCTGTCTCTCATTTTAAAAAAGTTTTGTAGATAATTGTAGCGAAGGTGTGTGGAGTTTAAAAACGACAAACAAAAGGAAACGTCATTATAACACAGATCAGAAAACGGCGTGATCTGGGCCCTTTAGCCTTGGGACGGCGGCGCCCTTTGCCCCGTTGAGCGGTGTTAGTTTTGCAGATTTCTCGTGGTCAGCAGTCCTCCTCTGTGTGAAGCCGACCAGAAAACCCGCCTTCCTTTTCCACTGTCCGGATGTGTTTACACGCCGCTTCTGTAAAACAAACACTCGTCCAGCGCCGGGAGCGACGCCGAGGGGCAGTGGGGCAGATGTAACCGCTCTGAACGAGGCTCGGACTGCCGACAAAGTGCACGACGAGGGCCAAGCTTTGTCAAACACCAGCACGACGAGAAATGGAAAAAGACGGCGAGCGGGTAAAATGGTAAAACTGTCCCATATTCTGCTCCTTCTTTGGACCCGTGTCCCCGTCCAGAAAATGTATCCAAAACCAGAGATTTGTCCCACTTTTATACAAGAAAATAAAAAATAAAATAAAATATAGCTGCAAGCAGTAATGTGGGGCCAAGCACCGAAGGTGACATTACTCCCGAGATACGAGCTCACTTCGGCTAGATCAAAGACACATCAAAGACAGATCAAAGGTACAAATTCCTGGAAATTCCTGAAAATTCCTGCAAATTTGACCTGCTGGTGGCACTAGATGGTTGGGCTGGGGGCCTATAAATCGCTGTGGGTAATGAGGAGACTGGCTGGAATGTGCTTGCAAAATTTCACAACTTTTTACCAGACAGTTCTATGGGTTGCCATAGACTCCCATGGTCAGAGGAATAATGTATAATAAGAATCAGTAGAAACACTATGGTGTAAAAAAAAAAAAAAAAAAACACTGAATGAGAATGTGTGACTTTTGACTTTTGACCTATAACATGGTCTGGTTTGGTCTCCATGATGATAGAAAGGTTTAATGCCATACTGCGGAACATTCCAGACATCTCCTGGTTTAGTGCTGGTTCAGTCCCAGTTTAGTCCCAGTTTAGTCCCAGTTTAGTCCCAGTTTAGTCCCAGTTTAGTCCCAGTTTAGTTCCAGTTTAGTTCCAGTTTAGACCTGATTTAGACCTGGTTTAGACCTGGAATCTGTTCTGGTTTAGTCCTGGTTTAGACCTGGTTTAGTCCTGGTTTAGACCTGGAATCAGTCCTGGTTTAGTCCTGGTTTAGACCTGGTGTATTCCTGGTTTAGTCCTGGGATCAGTCCTGGTTTAGTCCTGGTTTAGTCCTGGTTTAGACCTGGTTTAGACCTGGAATCAGTCCTGGTTTAGTCCTGGTTTAGACCTGGTTTATTCCTGGTTTAGTCCTGGTTTAGTCCTGGTTTAGACCTGGTTTGGACCTGTTTTAGTCCTGGCTTAGTCACAGTTTAGTTCCATTTTAGTCCTGGTTTAGACCTGGTTTATTCCTGGTTTAGTCCTGGTTTAGTCCTGGTTTAGACCTGGTTTGGACCTGTTTTAGTCCTGGCTTAGTCACAGTTTAGTTCCATTTTAGTCCTGGTTTAGTCCTGGTTTATTCCTGGTTTAGTCCTGGTTTAGTCCTGGGATCAGTCCTGGTTTAGACCTGGGGTCAGTCCAGGTTTAGTCCAGGTTTAGTCCAGGTTTAATAATGCAGGATTCAATGTGAGAAAAAATCTGCTATTGGAGAAACATTTTAGTTGCATTTTCTCGATCATCATTGCCAGAAAATTCAGCTAAAATGTTTCTCCACAGCAGATTTTTCCTTTTGGCGATAATCGTCCACAGTGTGACATAAAACTCAGCGGGTAAAGTTCTGAGGTTGAGGTGCAGTAGAACACCCCCCGCCTTAGAGTATCAGGTCCACGTACCGCACGGACACTTCACAGAACTCATTCATAAATAACGACATCTACTCACGATTTCCTCCGACAAATGACTCAGACCGGACTCTCTCTGGGGACCAGGACTGTGGATTCTGAACGTAAAAGACGAGGCTTAAAACGCTCCACTGGGGGGCAGTTCGGACGGGGGGGCAGTTCGGATGTGGGGGGGGGGGCAGTTCGGGCATGGAGTTTGGGGCGGCCACAGAGAAGGTCCCGACCGGTTAGGTTTACTTAAAAATATTGAATTTAATTTAAGTCTACATTATTTGATTTATTTCAACATAAAACAACATTTCCTGCTGGTTTCAGAATGTATTTTTATTTTTCAAAGCAAAATTACACTTAAATTATAAAAATATATTTGAAATCCAACCCTTGTCCTGGTATAGTCCAGGTTTATTCCAGGTTTAGTCCAGGTTTATTCCAGGTTTAGTCCTGGTTTAGTCTTGGTTTAGTCCTGGTTTAGTCCTGGTTTATTCCTGATTTAGTCCTGGTTTAGTCCTGGTTTAGTCCTGGTTTAGTCCTGGTTTAGTCCTTGTTTAGTCCTGGTTTAGTCCTGATTTAGTCCTTGTTTGGTCCTGGTTTAGTCCTGGTTTAGTCCTGGTTTAGTCCTTGTTTAGTCCTGGTTTAGTCCTGATTTAGTCCATGTTTAGTCCTGGTTTAGTCCTTGTTTGGTCCTGGTTTAGTCCTGGTTTAGTCCTTGTTTAGTCCTGGTTTAGTCCTGGTTTAGTCCTGTTTTAGTCCTTGTTTGGTCCTGGTTTAGTCCCGGTTTAGTCCTTGTTTGATCCTGGTTTAGTCCTGGTTTAGTCCTGGTTTATTTCTAGTTTAGTCCTTATTTAGTCCTTATTTAGTCCTGGTTTAGTCCTGGTTTAGTCCCGGTTTAGTCCTGGTTTAGTCCTTGTTTAGTCTTGGTTTAGTTCTAGTTTAGTCCTTATTTAGTCCTGGTTTAGTCCTGGTTTAGTCCTTGTTTAGTCTTGGTTTAGTTCTAGTTCTAGCATGGACACGTCATTCATTCATAAATAACGACATCTACTCCGACTTCCTCCGACAAATGACTCAGATCGGAATCTCTCTGGGGATCAGGATTGTGGATTTTGATGAAAAGTTTACCCAAACACGATTAAACATTTCAGACTGGTCACAACAGCTCATCTTATTACGTTTTTCTGACAAAGCGTTACAGTTCAGACTCTTAAATCAGCTCTGTTCCCGTCAAATCCCTCCTCGACTTCCTGCCAATTAAAAAAAACAACAAACTTCCACTATTCGCACAAGGGGAACTTAGTCACATGCTCGCCTGGTGAAAAGAATGCACGGAATTCACCCCGGCTCGCCTCTGATTGGGCGGGAGGGTTCCGGGGGCGGATTTGGAGCGTTCTGATTGGCCGAGGGCGGGTTTCGGGCGGCCGTTTGAATTGGAAGGCGTTCAAAAGTGTAACTGGAGAGTGTTAGCAGGGCTTTTCCGTTTGGCGTTGCCAGATTGGAGACATGTGTTACTGGAACAGGAGAGAGCGTTAGTCAGCGGAATCAAATACAGATGAAATAATGTTAAAGGAGAATACGAGAGGACGGGGAGGGTCAGAAATACAGGAAATGTTTTGAGGACGATTACATTGTAAACTGGGAGACAGAACTGTGAATAAGGTTTTGGCTTATACTTGGGAAAAAACACATTAGAGATCGGAAAATGTGTCTATTTTTATTTGTCATCTTATTTTTGAGGTATCTTGCTTCTGTATGTAAATAAAATGTGGAAAGTACTAAAAAATATATATAATAAAAAAAAACATTGAATGAGAATGTGTGAATACTCCCAGAACTGAGATATGGATCATACCCGGAATACTGATGAACGCACCATGTGACCAGGTCGGAGAGGAAGAGAATAACCTCACACTTCAGTCACAGCAACAACAAACGACAAACTCACAGCAACGTACTGAAAAAAAAAAGAAATATGAACTAGTTTGATTTTTGGATCTATGAACGAACAAGTTCATTCTGAAATTTGTGAACTTTGAACTCTGTTTTTAACCGACACATCGAGTATGTTCATATTGCCCTATTTATTTGTACATAATTCACTACAACCATAATGTATATATTATATATACTGTATATATTGTATATACTGTATATTACTGTATACTAGTCGTGTAAATAATAATCGATTCGTATCGATGCATCGATCCTACAGCCGACGATCCAAATGCATCGATGAGTCCACAAGAGAATCGAATCTAATCGAATTTTTCTGTAATAAAATTGATTCAAAACATCATTAATACATAAATGTGAAAACTGTGCACCATCGTATCGAATCGAATCGTATCGAATCGTGGGGAATTCTCAAGTATCGAAAATAATCGAATCGTTGGCTTAAGAAATCGATATCGTATCGAATCGGCATCAAGTGTCTGATTTACACCCCTACTGTATACTGTGTACTGTATATACTGTATATACTGTATATACTGTATATGCTGTATGTATTGTATATGTTGTATATTCTGTATATATTGTATATATTGTATATACTGTGTATATTGTATATATTGTATATACTGTATATATTGTATATGTTGTATATTCTGTATATATTGTATATACTGTGTATATTGTATATACTGTATATATTGTATATGTTGTATATTCTGTATATATTGTATATACTGTGTATATTGTATATACTGTATATATTGTATATACCATATATACTGTATATATTGTATATACTGTGTATATTGTATATATTGTATATACTGTATACTGTATATATTGCTGCTCCTTGCACTTCTGATCAGATGCTAAACCTCATTTCGTTACTTGTATTTATACATGTGAACTGACAATAAAGGTTAATCTAATCTAATCTAATCTAACACATTATTAACACATTATTTATTACAGTCGTTTTAGTCAGTTTAGTTTAGTGTAAGTTTTAGACTGGACTACACTACTACTACTGCTACTGCTACTGCTACTACTACTACTACTACTACTACTACTACTACTACTACTACTACTACTACTGCTACTGCTACTGCTACTACTACTAGTACTAGTACTGCTTTTCCCAGCTCCTTCTTTACCTAACGTAAACATTCCACTTATACTTCATTAGCGTTAGCATGAGTGTAGTATTTGTACTTCAGGTCCGTGTTATGACAAACCTCCTTCTATTTTCTTTTGTGAAAGTGTGATTTTAATCCACTTATCTCCTGACCCCTGCTGACCCCTCCTGACCCCCCCCCCCCCCTCTTAAGAGAGGGAGGGGTCACAGGTCACGAGGTGTTAATGTGGCGGTCATCACCTCCGCCGGGTCACTCCTGTCAAAATAAGAGCAAGTTTCCTGGGAGCTTTGTTCATTCACTCAGACTAAAGCTGCACTGTGGAACTTTTCTGTTGGGGGTCTGTCACCTGCTTGTTTTTATGGGGATGTCATTGCTCTGCCTGGAATGTTCCACAGTGTGACATTAAACAGCTCTACTTTACGTGTATTCAGTTACATTTGGTTTTAGAGCTCAAAAATAGCTTGAAAAACAAACATTCTGCCTCTCCACAGACCTGGTCTAGTCCTGGTCTAGTCCTGGTCTAGACCTGGTCTAGTCCTGGTCTAGTCCTGGTCTAGTCCTGGTTTAGTCCTGGATGTGTCTCTTTTCTGCAGGTGAAGATCTTTGTGTTTTTACATAATGACATACATTAGGAGGGTCCAGACCAGGTCCAGACCAGGTCCAGACCAGGTTCAGACCAGGTCCCAGACCAGGTCCAGACCAGGTCCCAGACCAGGTCAAGACCAGGTTCAGACCAGGTCCAGACCAGGTCCCAGACCAGGTCCAGACCAGGTTCAGATCAGGTTCAGACCAGGTCCAGACCAGGTTCAGACCAGGTCCAGACCAGGTCCCAGACCAGGTCCCAGACCAGGTTCAGACCAGGTCCCAGACCAGGTTCAGACCAGGTTCAGACCAGGTTCAGACCAGGTTCAGACCAGGTCTCAGACCAGGTTCAGACCAGGTTCAGACCAGGTTCAGACCAGGTCCAGACCAGGTCCCAGACCAGGTTCAGACCAGGTTCAGACCAGGTCCAGACCAGGTTCAGACCAGGTTCAGACCAGGTCCCAGACCAGGTCCAGACCAGGTCCAGACCAGGTTCAGACCAGGTTCAGACCAGGTTCAGACCAGGTCCAGACCAGGTCCCAGACCAGGTTCAGACCAGGTTCAGACCAGGTCCAGACCAGGTCCAGACCAGGTCCCAGACCAGGTCCAGACCAGGTTCAGACCAGGTCCCAGACCAGGTCCCAGACCAGGTCCAGACCGGGTCCAGACCAGGTTCAGACCAGGTTCAGACCAGGTTCAGACCAGGTCCAGACCAGGTTCAGACCAGGTTCAGACCAGGTCCAGACCAGGTCCAGACCAGGTCCCAGACCAGGTCCAGACCAGGTTCAGACCAGGTTCAGACCAGGTTCAGACCAGGTTCCAAGGACAGTCTGGTTACTCTGTGTCTGGAAGTGGGTCCACTCTGGGTCCTTGCTTTTACTGTTATGTGATGCGTGAAAAGTCCCTCAGTCGTCCAGGTAGAACTTCTCCTTTTATCACTGTTATGTGATGTTATGTTCATTCTCTGCTCCTCTGACCTTCTCCTCTGACCTTCTCCTCTGACCCTCTCCTCTGACCCTCTCCTCTGACCCTCTCCTCTGACCTTCTCCTCTGACCTTCTCCTCTGACCTTCTCCTCTGACCTTCTCCTCTGACCCTCTCCTCTGACCTTCTCCTCTGACCCTCTGACCTTCTCCTCTGACCTTCTCCTCTGACCCTCTCCTCTGACCTTCTCCTCTGACCCTCTCCTCTGACCTTCTGATCTTCTCTGCTCCTCTGATGGACAGACTGTGCCTGAGGACGTCACTGAGAAGAATCCACATGAGATTAGAGCTCAGATTGTATTAAAAATGAGTCAGCGTCGTGTGGGTAAACAGGCCGCTGTGATCACATTAAACTCACTGATGGAGAAAGGTCATTACTGTAAGTTCTCCATCAGTTTCTCCTCAGAACACGCTCTTCTCCAACACTTTATGAAGATCTAAGCGTGAATATTTTGCACTACTTGGCCAGAGAGAAACGAAATTTCGATTCACTGTATGTTGAACACATATGGCAGAATTGACAATAAAGCTGACTTTGAACTTTGACTTTGAACTTTGAACTTTGAATATTCCTCAGTTCAGACGGGCGTGATTGACAGGCGGATCGGCCAATCATTACACGAAATGGACTTTAAACCAAGTTCTGATGTCATTTAAACCCCTTATTTTTAAAAGGGTTAGTCCAGGTTTGGTCCAGGTTTGGTCCAGGTTTAGTCCAGGTTTAGTCCGGTTTAGTCCAGGTTTAGTCCAGGTTTGGTCTAGGTTTAGTCCAGGTTTAGTCCAGGTTTAGTCCAGGTTTAGTCCAGGTTTAGTCCTGGTTTGGTCCAGGTTTAGTCCTGGTTTAGTCCAGGTTTAGTCCTGGTTTAGTCCTGGTTTAGTCCTGGTTTAGTCCTGGTTTAGTCTAGGTTTAGTCCAGGTTTAGTCCAGGTTTAGTCCTGGTTTAGTCCAGGTTTGGTCTAGGTTTAGTCCAGGTTTAGTCCAGGTTTAGTCCCAACAGCTGATCTCAGTCTCTCAGCTGAATCCTGTCGGCCAATCACGGCGCTCCTTTCGTCCGCGGAAACGCAGAGGTCACGGGGTTCACCGGGGTCAGAGGTCACGGGAGCCAAAGAGTTAAAGATCTGCTCGCGAGGCCAAAACAAAACAAACACCGCCACACTCCGCCACGGGCGAAGAACGGACGATTCACGACTCCTGAAAGAGCTTCAGATGAACGGCTGATGAACGGGGGTTTGTTCTTCTGAGAATCCTCTGTTCCATCTGACCTTCTCCTCCTCTGCTCCCCCTCTTCTTCTTCTCCTCCTCTGCTCCGCCTCTTCTTCTCCTCCTCAGACTCTTCTTCTCCTTCTCTGCTCCTCTCTTCTCCTTTTCTCCTCCTCTGCCATTTTGTCCTTCTCCTCTGACCCTTCATCTCCTCCTCCTCTGACTCTTCTCCTCCTCTGACACTTCTTCTCCTCTTCTCCTTCTCTGTCTCTTCTTCTCCTCTTCTTCTCCTCCTCTGACACTTCTTCTCCTCTCCTCCTCCTCTGACTCTTCTTCTCCTCTTCTCCTCCTCTGACTCTTCTTCTCCTCCTCCTCTGACCCTTCATCTCCTCCTCCTCTGACTCTTCTTCTCCTCTTCTTCTCCTCCTCTGCTTCTCTCTTCTCCTCCTCTGCTCCTCCTCTTCTTCTTCTCCTCCTCCTCTGCTCCCCCTCTTCTTCTTCTCCTCCTCTGACTCTTCTTCTCCTCCTCTGCTTCTCTCTTCTCCTCCTCTGCTCCTCCTCTCTTCTCCTGACTCTTTTCCTCCTCTGACTCTTCTTCTTCTCCTCTGACCCTTCTTCTCCTCTGCTCCTCCTCTGACCCTTCTTCTCCTCTGCTCCTCCTCTGACTCTTCTTCTCCTCTTCTTCTCCTCCTCTGACACTTCTTCTCTCTTCTCCTCCTCTGCTCCTCCTCTCTTCTCCTGATTCTGTTCCTCCTCGGACTCTTCTTTTCTGACTCTTCTTCTCCTCCTCCTTTGACTCTCCTCCTCCTCTCTTCTCTTCTCCTCCCTGACCATCAGTGTGTTTCATTTGTAAATCTGTAGTGAATAAACGAGTTCCTTTCAGTTAAATCAGATCTTCGTCGTGTCCTCAGGTTGTGCTGCAGATCGTCGTCGTCTCCTCCTCAGGTTGTGGGGCAGATCTTCGTCTCCTCCTCGGGTTGTGGGGCAGATCTTCGTCTCCTCCTCAGGTTGTGGGGCAGATCTTCGTCTCTTTCTCAGGTTGTGGGGCAGATCTTCGTCGTGTCCTCAGGTTGTGGGGCAGATCTTCGTCGTGTCCTCAGGTTGTGCTGCAGATCTTCGTCGTGTCCTCCTCAGGTTGTGGTGCAGATCTTCGTCGTGTCCTCAGGTTGTGCTGCAGATCTTCGTCGTGTCCTCCTCAGGTTGTGGTGCAGATCTTCGTCTCCTCCTCAGGTTGTGCTGCAGATCGTCGTCGTCTCCTCCTCGGGTTGTGGGGCAGATCTTCGTCTCCTCCTCAGGTTGTGGGGCAGATCTTCGTCGTGTCCTCCTCAGGTTGTGGTGCAGATCTTCGTCGTGTCCTCCTCGGGTTGTGGGGCAGATCTTCGTCTCCTCCTCAGGTTGTGGGGCAGATCTTCATCTCCTCCTCAGGTTGTGGGGCAGATCTTCGTCGTGTCCTCCTCGGGTTGTGGGGCAGATCTTCGTCGTGTCCTCCTCGGGTTGTGGGGCAGATCTTCGTCGTGTCCTCCTCGGGTTGTGGGGCAGATCTTCGTCGTGTCCTCCTCGGGTTGTGGTGCAGATCTGAGCGTTGCAGACTCGTGTTCCTGAGGTCTGAGATTTGTGAGAACGCTGCACAGTGTGGTTAACCAAACTACCTGCTACAAACGACGTGAGCGCTCCGTTCTTCAGCGAGCATGAGAAGAAACAGACGAACCAGTGAAAATAAAAAAATAAGGTCAAGCTAGGAAGAACATTGAAGTATTTCCTGAATGTTCTGCATTATGGCATTAATCTCCTCTACCTATTTATTCAATTTCAATTTCTACATTTTCCTTTCTATATTAAATTTAATTTAAAATTTAATTAAATTTTTATGCTTGAATTGTTTTGTTTTTTTCCTGCTGTCCAGTTGTGTCTGTGTAATGTTTCTGTTTAAACATTTCTTAAAAATCAATAAAAAAATAATTGAATAATAATAATAGACTGCATATAGGATTTTATATATTATTTTATATTTTACTTATTTTAAAATTTTATTCTGATTTGTATATATACATTTATTATAACTTTTTTATATTTTTATGTATATATGATTTATTATGTTTTTATTATTTTTTACTATTGTCTTTTTAATTTATTTTTTTAATTTATTTTTTATTATTAATATCCTCCTGAGACTCGAAGAAAAAAGTGTATCTAAATTATTATTATTATTATTATTATTATTATTATTATTATTATTATTATTATTATTATTATTATTTAAATTTTATTATTTACTATTTTAATAATAATTGGAGGTAAATGAACACCTCAGCATTTACATTTTGTTAATTTTATTTTTATTCATAATGTTGTAACATGTCCTCTAATGCCCTGTAATGTGTTAAATCCATGTGACGTTAACAACCGAACAAAAACTTTTATTTATTTATTTTTTTTTTTTTTGATGACCAACATCTCTGACAGGCTTCTACAAACACCTCAAAAAAGTTTTTAGATTCTTTTTTAATTTCTTATTTATTTATTTATTTATTTATTTATTTATTTATTTACTTATTTATTTATTTATTTATTTATTTACTTATTTATGTATTTATTTATTTATGCATTTTTATTTATTTTTTATTTTATGTATATTTTTATTTGTAAATTTATTTATGTATAATGATTTATTATTATTATTATTTATTATTATTATTATTATTATTATTAAATTTCTTATTTATTTATTTACTTATTTATGTGTTTTTATTTATTTTTATTTTATTTATATTTTTTATTTATGTTTTTTATTTATATTTTTATTTATTTTATTATTATTTTTATTTATTTATTTATAATTATTATTTTATTATTAATAAAATAAGAAGTAAATTTAGTAACTTAAGGATTTTTAACAGTTTTTTTCTCCACAATGCTCCTTCCTCCTCCTCGGTCCTGAGAGAGAAGGAGGGACTAGACCAGGACTAAACCAGGTCTAAACCAGGTCTAAACCAGGACTAAACCAAGGCTAAACCAAGACTAAACCAGGTCTAAACCAGGACTAAACCAGGTCTAAACCAGGACTAAACAAGCACTAAACCAGGACTAAACCAGGACTAGACCAGGACTAAACCAGGACTAGACCAGGACTAAACCAGGACTAAACCAGGACTAAACCAAGGCTAAACCAGGACTAAACCAGGTCTAAACAAGCACTAAACCAGGACTAGACCAGGACTAAACCAGGACTAAACCAGGTCTAAACCAGGTCTAAACCAGGACTAAACCAAGGCTAAACCAGGACTAAACCAGGTCTAAACCAGGTCTAAACCAGGACTAAACCAAGGCTAAACCAGGACTAAACCAGGTCTAAACCAGGTCTAAACCAGGACTAAACCAAGGCTAAACCAGGACTAAACCAGGTCTAAACCAGGACTGAACCAGGATTAAATCAGAACTGATCCAGGATTGAGTGTCTGGATGGGCCCAGAGGTCCAGTCCTGGGATCAGTCCTGGTTCTCACTTTTTCATGGGAAAATAGATGATCAATAATCCAAATAGATACACATTTCCAGTGAATTACCAGTTTGCATCCTGGCAGTTTGTCCTAAGTATTCCCAGAAGGACATTATTCCAGGGAAAACGCCCTGGTCCTCCTCATCCTCCTCTTCTTATCAGCGCTGTGTGATTCAGAGGCTGGAACGTAACAGGACTAAACCTGGACTAAACCAGGACTAAACCAGGACTAAACCAGGACTAAACCAGGACTAAACCAGGACTAGACCAGGACTAAACAAGGACTAAACCAGGACTAAACCAGAACTAAACCAGGACTAATCCAGGACTAAACCAGGACTAAACTAGGACTAAACCAGGACTAAACCAGGACTAAACAAGGACTAAACCAGAACTAAACCAGGACTAATCCAGGACTAAACCAGGACTAAACCAGGACTAAACCAGGACTAATCCAGGACTAAACCAGGACTAAACCAGGACTAAACCAGAACTAAACCAGGAATAAACCAGAACTAAACCAGGACTAAACCAGGACTAAACCAGGACTGAACCAGGACTAAACCAGGACTAAACCAGGACTAAATCAAGACTAAACCAGAACTAAACCAGGACTAAACCAGGACTAAGCCAGGACTAAATCATGACTAAACCAGGACTAAACCAGGACTAAACCAGGACTAAGCCAGGACTAAATCACGACTAAATCAGGTCTAAACCAGGACTAAACCCAAGACTAAACTAGGACTAAACCAGGGCTGAACCAGGTCTAAATTAGGTCTAAACCAGGTCTAAACCAGGATTGAGTGTCGGGACGGGCCTGGAAGTTCAATCCTGGTTCAGTCCCTGGTTCAGTCCTGGGATCAGTACTGGTTTAGTTCTGGTTCAGTCCTGGTACAGAACGAGGTCCTTCAGAGAAACACTGGCTTTAAAGTTTTATGGAGGTTTTTTTTTTTTTTGTTGTTTTTTGTTAGTGTCAAATTGTCAGTGAAAGTTCAAAAAGAATGAAAATCCATCATCTGTGGACGTGGTAGAGCCTCTTCATCTATTGGCTGTTCGGTCGTCAATCAAACTCCCTGAGAGTTTGCATCCTGTTTCTGTCTCAGTGTTTCAGTGTTTCTGTCTCAGTGTTTCAGGGTCTCAGTGTCTCAGTGTTTCAGTGTTTCTGTCTCAGTGTTTCAGTGTTTCTGTCTCAGTGTTTCAGTGTCTCAGTGTTTCAGGGTCTCAGTGTCTCAGGGTCTCAGTGTTTCAGTGTTTCTGTCTCAGTGTTTCTGTCTCAGTGTTTCAGTGTCTCAGTGTCTCAGTGTTTCAGTGTCTCAGGGTTTCAGTGTCTCAGTGTTTCAGTCTCAGTGTTTCAGTGTCTCAGTGTTTCAGTGTTTCAGTGTTTCTGTCTCAGTGTTTCTGTGTCTCAGTGTTTCTGTGTTTCAGTCTCTCAGTGTCTGTGTTTCAGTGTCTCAGGGTTTCAGTGTTTCAGTGTTTCTGTCTCAGTGTTTCTGTCTCAGTGTTTCAGTGTCTCAGTGTTTCAGTGTCTCAGTGTTTCAGTGTTTCTGTGTCTCAGTGTTTCTGTGTTTCAGTGTTTCTGTGTTTCAGTGTCTCAGTGTTTCTGTGTTTCAGTGTCTCAGTGTTTCTGTGTCTCAGTGTTTCTGTGTCTGTGTTTCTGTGTTTCTGTGTCTCAGTGTTTCAGTGTCTCAGTGTTTCTGTGTCTCAGTGTTTCTGTGTTTCAGTGTCTCAGTGTTACTGTGTCTTAGTGTTTCTGTGTCTCAGTGTCTCAGTGTTTCTGTGTTTCAGTGTCTGTGTTTCAGTGTCTCAGGGTTTCAGTGTCTCTGTTTCAGTGTTCCAGTGTCTCAGTGTTTCTGTGTTTCAGTGTCTTTGTGTTTCTGTCTCTGTGTCTCAGTGTTTCAGTGTCTCAGTGTTTCTGTGTCTCAGTGTTTCTGTGTTTCAGTGTTTCAGTGCCTCAGTGTTTCTGTGTCTCAGTGTTTCTGTGTCTCAGTGTTACTGTGTCTTAGTGTTTCAGTGTTTCAGTGTTTCAGTGTTTCAGTGTCTCAGTGTGTCAGTGTTTCTGTGTTTCAGTGTCTCAGTGTTTCAGTGTCTGTGTTTCAGTGTCTCAGGGTTTCAGTGTTTCAGTGTCTCTGTTTCAGTGTTTCAGTGTCTCAGTGTTTCTGTGTTTCAGTGTCTTTGTGTTTCTGTCTCTGTGTCTCAGTGTTTCAGTGTCTCAGTGTTTCTGTGTCTCAGTGTTTCAGTGTTTCTGTGTCTCAGTGTTTCTGTGTCTCAGTGTCTCAGTGTTTCAGTGTCTCAGTGTTTCAGTGTTTCTGTGTCTCAGGGTTTCAGTGTTTCAGTGTCTCAGTGTTTCACTGTCTCATTGTTCTGTGTTTCAGTGTCTCAGTGTTTCACTGTCTCATTGTTCTGTGTTTCAGTGTCTCAGTGTCTTTGTGTTTCTGTCTCTGTGTCTCAGTGTTTCTCTGTTTCTGTTTCAGTGTTTCTGTTTCAGTGTGAGTTTGTGGTTTGTGCGCTCTCTTCTTCTGCTCTCCTCTTTAATCTGAGCTAAACTCACTTCCTGCCCAAACAGGAAGTCGAAGGGTTCAACTTCGAGGAAAACTTCAAACATGAGAAATCTGTGAAACACCGAACAGAGCGAGGAAGTGGTTTAGAACGAGAACAAACAGAGGAGCAGACGAGGTGAGCACGGTGGCTGAGTGGATAGCACTCACGCTTCACAGCAAGAAGGTTCGGGTCACCCGGGCCTTTCTGTGTGGAGTTTGCATGTTCTCCCCGTGTCTGGGTGGGTTTCCTCCGGTTTCCCCCATCAACCCAAAACATGCTCCAGGTAAAATCCTCCAGCTGAGGTCCTGACCAAACCTAATCAATAAAATCATGGGGATGAACCCGGGTCAAATGTAGAAACAACTTCTCCTGTGTGAGATCAATAAAAGTCAATCTTCTAATCTTTAACCACTGTAAGTGTATGAAAAGAGCTTTATAAATAATGTTTGATTGAGAGGAGGAGGTCAGAGGAGGAGGTCAGAGCAGGAGGTCAGAGGAGGAGGTCGGAGGAGCAGAGGAGGAGGTCAGAGGAGGAGGTCAGAGGAGGAGGTCAGAGCAGGAGGTCAGAGGAGGAGGTCAGAGCAGGAGGTCAGAGGAGGAGGTCAGGAGGTCAGAGGAGGAGGTCAGAGGAGCAGAGGAGGAGGTCAGAGGAGGAGGTCGGAGGAGCAGAGGAGGAGGTCAGGAGGTCAGAGCAGGAGGTCAGAGGAGCAGAGGAGGAGGTCAGAGGAGCAGAGGAGGAGGTCAGAGGAGGAGGTCAGAGGAGGAGGTCAGAGCAGGAGGTCGGAGGAGGAGGTCAGAGGAGGAGGTCAGAGGAGGAGGTCAGAGGAGGAGGTCAGAGGAGGAGGTCAGAGGAGGAGGTCAGAGGAGGAGGTCAGAGCAGGAGGTCAGAGGAGGAGGTCGGAGGAGCAGAGGAGGAGGTCAGAGGAGGAGGTCGGAGGAGCAGAGGAGGAGGTCAGAGGAGGAGGTCAGAGGAGCAGAGGAGGAGGTCAGAGGAGGAGGTCAGAGGAGGAGGTCAGAGGAGCAGAGGAGGAGGTCAGAGGAGGAGGTCAGAGCAGGAGGTCAGAGGAGGAGGTCAGGAGGTCAGAGGAGGAGGTCAGAGGAGCAGAGGAGGAGGTCAGAGTAGCAGAGGAGGAGGTCAGAGGAGGTGGTTGGAGGAGGAGGTCGGAGGAGCAGAGGAGGTCAGAGGAGGAGGTTGGAGGAGGAGGTCAGAGGAGGAGGTCGGAGGAGCAGAGGAGGTCAGAGGAGGAGGTCAGAGGAGGAGGTCGGAGGAGGAGGTCAGAGGAGGAGGTCAGAGTAGGAGGTCGGAGGAGGAGGTCAGAGCAGGAGGTCAGAGTAGGAGATCGGAGGAGGAGGTCAGAGCAGGAGGTCAGAGGAGCAGAGGAGGAGGTCAGAGGAGGAGGTCAGGAGGTCAGAGGAGGAGGTCAGAGGAGGAGGTAGGAGCAGGAGGTCAGAGCAGGAGGTCAGAGCAGGAGGTAGGAGCAGGAGGTCAGAGCAGGTCAGAGGAGTAGGTCGGAGGAGGAGGTCAGAGGAGGAGGTCAGAGGAGGAGGTCAGAGGAGGAGGTCAGAGTAGGAGATCGGAGGAGGAGGTCAGAGCAGGAGGTCAGAGGAGGAGGTCGGAGGAGCAGAGGAGGAGGTCGGAGGAGGAGGTCAGATGCCCTGCCCTCACTCTGTGTGTTCTGGGATTAAGCGTCCATAGAAACCCACAGGTTCCTCCAGGTTCCTCACAGAGCCACTCCCACAGCTCCTTTGTCCTCCTGTCACCACCACCTCAGCTACTGTGTACTTTCACACTGTTGGGTAACTGTACTTCAGAAATGCAGTACAGTTCTCACAGTATTTCATTCTCATGTACTGCAGTAGCTGTGTGTCATATGTAGTATGTAGTACTTTCCTCCACTCTGTGCACTCAACAAAATTCTGTCTTTAAACAGATTAAATTGATCCTCTGCATTTGACCCATCCACATCCCGTTTATATAAACGGGCAGAGCAAACCTGTGAGCCGCCGCTTCCAAACAGGAAGTGAACATGGGGGCACTTCCGGCTCCACTGGCTCTGGCTCCAGTTGACTTATGTTGGAACAGCTGTTCTTCTCTCTGTACCTGCTGCTGTGAGCCTCGTCATTCCATATTCACCCATCCTACGTCATCCATCCATGTGCTTCTTCTTCTTCTTCCTCTTATCCGGGGTCAGGTCGCCAGGGCAACAGTCTAAGCAGGAACTCCCAGACTTCCTTCACCCCGGACACTTCCTCCAGCTCCTCTGGGGGGACCCCAAGGCGTTCCCAGGCCAGCCGGGACACATTGACTGGGTGCACATGGACGAGTGTAATCCGACTGCAAACGGATTGGGATCGTATCGGATTCATGTGCACAGGCTAAGGATCGTATAGGGATTGGTTTCCCGAATCCGATTGGAACCCCTGGCTTAGGCCGATAGTAATCCGCTTGGTGCCGCCTCGTGCACGATATCAGATCAGATCGGCGTACTGCGCATGCGCGGGAATTTTCGCCAGGGATTTCACCCGGAAGTGGCAGGAGGCGCCGACGCCGTCATAAGTAGCGATTGTTGCCGGAAAAGTCAGATGAAATCATGGCTGCGAAGAAAGAATGCACAACACGTACACCAATGCTGCTCCGCCAAACTCCTCGAGCGCCATCTTTGTGTACCGCCACATAGTTTGTTGTGTTTTTTTGAGTCGCCATCACCCAGAAGTAGCTGGACGACAGCGCCACATAGCGTAGCGGAGCCGGCCAGGTCGCTGACCATTATCCGATTACATGAGTTTCATGTGCACTGGAATCTAAGGACAGACCACCTGCCGAGTAACAGGATCGGATTTGGAGAAATCCAATCCGATCCTACCATGTGACCGCAGTGATTGTCCCTCCAGTGTGTCCTGGGTCTTCCCCGGGTCCTCCTCCCGGTGGGACGTGCCCGGAACACCTCGTCCAGGAGGCGTCCGGAACAGATTCCCGAGCCACCTCAGCTGCCCCTCTCAATGTGGAGGAGCAGCGGCTCTACTCCAAGCTCCTCCCGTGTGACTGAGCTCCTCACCCTATCTCTAAGGGAGTGTCCAGCCACTCTGCGGAGGAAACTCATTTCGGCCGCTTGTATCGGCGATCCCGTCTTTTTGGTCATTACCCAGAGCTCATGACCACAGGTGAGGGGAGGAACGCAGATCGACGGCTCCACACCGTACGGGTCATAACCGATATTTAGAGTTCCTTTTTCCCGATAGCCGGTCTGTGCTGGCCCGATCAAACTTTTATCGTGCTCGCTGTCCGCTGTTGTGCTTTGTGTTTTGAAGCGGAGTAAAACACTTCCCGCCCCCACCTGAATTCCGCTCATCCTCAGGGTCCGGCCCAGACCGATATATGAAACCAGAGACACTTAATCTGGGTTTAAGTAGTAGCAGTACTAGAAACAGCAGTAATAGTAGTAATAGTAGTAGTAGTAGCAGTAGTAGTAGTAGTAGTAGTAGTATCAGTAGTAGTAGTAATAGCAGTAGTACTAGAAGTAGTAGTAGCAGTAGTAGTAGTAGTAGTAGTAGTAGTAGTAGCGGTAGTAGTAGTAGTAGTAGAAGAAGAAGAAGTGAACTTTATTGATCTCACACTGGAGAAATTCTTCTCTGCATTTTAACCCATCCTATATACTGTATATATACATATATAAGGAGCAGTGGGCGACACATTCCTGCGCCCGGGGACCATCTCCATGATCTTCTTGCTTCGGCTTGGTCAGGGCCTAAGCTGGAGGATTTTACCTGGAGCATGTTTTGGGTTGGTGGGGGAAACCGGAGTGCCCGGAGGAAACCCACCCAGACACGGGGAGAACATGCAAACTCCACACAGAAAGGCCCAGGCGACCCGGGGATCAAACCCAGACCATGCATGCAAACTCCACACAGAACACACACAGAAAAGTAGCAGTAGTAGTAGTAGTAGTAACAGTAGTAGTAGTAGTAGTAGTAGTAGTAGTAGTAGTAGTAGTAGTAGTAGTAGTAGTAGTAGTAGCAGTAGTAGTAGTAGAAACAGTAGTAGTAGTAGTAGTAGTAGTAGTAGTAGTAGTAGTAGTAGTAGTAGCAGTAGTAGAAACAGTAGTAGAAGTAGTAGTAGTAGTAGTAGTAGTAGTAGTAGTAGTAGCAGTAGTAGTAGCAGTAGTAGAAACAGTAGCAGCAGTAGTAGTAGTAGTAGTAGTAGTAGTAGTAGTAGTAGTAGTAGCAGTAGTAGTTAAATCTCTTGGCACATACAGTCCTGCAGTGACATGCAGTAGTACCCACACTGCAGTACTGCTGAGTACACGTGCTAGCACTGGCCCAGTATTTGCTCAGGGGCTTCATAGTTTCGTGGAAAAGTATTTGAAGTACTTTTATCGCTCCCACGGTGTGGAAACTGCTCCTCACATGCCGGAGCAGGACGGACTGTCCTCCAGTCCTCAAGTATTAGTATCAGTAAAAATAGAACGAGCTGCAGGGCTCAGGTGTGGGGACGTAGTACTCACAGTAGTAGTAGTAGTAGTAGTAGTAGTAGTAGTAGTAGTAGACTCTCTCTCTCTCTTTCGTTAAGCCAGACCCTTCACTCTTCTTTTCTCTCTCTCCCTCTCACTCTTTCCCTCCCTCTCTCTCTTCTCTCTCTTTCCCTCTCTCTCTGTCCCTCTCTTCTCTCTGTCCCTCTCTTCTCTCTCTCTTTCCCTCTCTCTCTCTCTCTGTCCCTCTCTTCTCTCTCTCTTTCCCTCTATCTCTGTCCCTCTCTTCTCTCTGTCTTTCCCTCTCTCTCTGTCTCTCTCTTCTCTCTCTCTTCTCTCTCTCTGTCCCTCTTCTCTCTCTCTCTCTCTCTCTCTCTCTCTTCTCTCTCTGTCCCTCTCTTCTCTCTCTCTTTCCCTCTATCTCTCTTTCCCCCTCTCTCTCTGTCCCTCTCTTCTCTCTCTCCCTCCCTCTCCCTCGTTCACGTGCCTCCTCCTCTTCCTCATGTTCAGTATTTATGCTAAAATATGATTTCATTGTTAAAACTACACAAACTCTCTCTCTTTTCTTTCACTAAGACAAATCGTGCGCTCCCTCCTTCCCTCTCTTCCTCTCTCCTCTTTCCCTCTCTTTCTCATGCACGCTCCTGTTCACGTGCACACCCCTGGTCATGTTTTAGTCGATGTTAAAATATTACGTCATTCTCTCTCTCTCTCTTTCACTAAAACAGATCCTCCACTCTTCTTTTCTCTCCCTCTCTCTTCTCTCTCTCTCTTCTCCCTCTCTCTCTTCTCCCTCTCTTTTCTCTCCCTCCCTCCCTCTCCTCGCTCTCTCCCTCTCTTTTCTCTCTCTTCTCTATCTCTTCTCTCTCTCTTTCTCTTCCTCCCTCCCTCTCCCTCATTCAGGTGAAAGTGAAGCCAGTTCCCTCCCTCTCTCTCCTTTATCTCTCTTTCCCTCTCTCTCCTCTCTCCATCTCTCCCTCCCTCTCCCTCTCTCTCTTCTCTCTCTCTCCTCTCTCTCTCTTCCTCTCTCTTCTCTCTATATCTCTTTCCCTCCCTCTCTTCTCTCTCTCCCTCGTTCAGGTGAAAGTGAAGTCAGTTCCCTCCCTCCCTCTCTCTCTCTTTCCCTCTCTTCCCTCTCTCTCCCTCCCTCTCCTCACTCTATCCCTCTCTTTTCTCTCTCTCTCTCTTCCCTCCCTCTCTTCCCTCTCTCCCTCATTCAGGTGAAAGTGAAGTTGGTTCCCTCCCTCCCTCTCTCTCCTTTATCTCTCTTTATCTCTCTTTCCCTCTCTTCCTCAGGTAAAACTCGTTTCAGTTCCATGGGAACAGGCGTGTGGGCGGGCGGCGTTCTTATCTGAAGTACACACTCGTAGTACAGGTGTGTAAATGTACTGCGAAGATAAAAGGAACTCCTACACACTTGCATACTTTTACTTTGTGTACTTCCTGTGGACTCTTAACGATCATTTACGAAGGATTATTGCAAAACTATAACGGTTTATAGACTCAGCCTCTCATGACGGCGATTAGAGGTCGTCACGGTAACGCAGCCCGGGCGGAGTCCAACATGCACCGGAAACAGGTCCGACTTACTACGGCAATCCGGTCATCCAGGGACCAGACCCCAGACTCCCAGAGCACTCCCCACAGGACCCCATGAGGGCCCCGAGAACCCTACGAGGGCCCCGAGGACCCCACGAGGGCCCCGAGGACCCTACGAGGGCCCCGAAGACCCCACGAGGGACACGAGGACCACGAGGATCCCACGAGGACCCCACGAGGACCCCACGAGGACCCCACGAGGGACCCGAGGACCCCACGAGGGACACGAGGACCACGAGGGACACGAGGACCCCACGAGGGCCCCGAGGACCCCACGAGGGCCCCGAGGACCCCACGAGGGACCCGAGCACCCCACGAGGGCCCCTAGGACCCCACGAGGGCCCCGAGGACCCCACGAGGGACACGAGGACCCCACGAGGGACACGAGGACCCTACCAGGGCCTCGAGGACCCCACGAGGGACACGAGGACCACGAGGGACCCGAGGACCCCACGGTCCTACAGTCCTCAAGTATTAGTATCAGTAAAAATAGAACGAGCTGCAGGGCTCAGGTGTGGGGACGTAGTACTCACAGTAGTAGTAGTAGTAGTAGTAGTAGTAGTAGTAGTAGTAGACTCTCTCTCTCTCTTTCGTTAAGCCAGACCCTTCACTCTTCTTTTCTCTCTCTCCCTCTCACTCTTTCCCTCCCTCTCTCTCTTCTCTCTCTTTCCCTCTCTCTCTGTCCCTCTCTTCTCTCTGTCCCTCTCTTCTCCCTCCCTCTTCTCTCTCTCTTTCCCCCTCTCTCTGTCCCTCTCTTCTTGCTCTCTTTCCCTCTATCTCTCTTTCCCTCTCTCTCCGTCCCTCTCTTCTCTATCTCTTTCCCTCTTTCTCCCTCCCTCTCATCTCTCTCTCTCCCACTCTTTCTCCCTCCCTCTTCTCTCTCTCTTTCCCCCTCTCTCTGTCCCTATCATCTCTCTCTCTCTTTCCCTCTATCTCTCTTTCCCTCTCATCTCTCTCTCTCTGTCCCTCTCTTCTCTCTCTCCCTCCCTCTCCCTCACTCACGTGCCTCCTCCTCTTCCTCATGTTCAGTATTTATGCTAAAATATGATTTCATTGTTAAAACTACACAAACTCTCTCTTTTCTTTCACTAAGACAAATCGTGCGCTCCCTCCTTCCCTCTCTTCCTCTCTTCTCTTTCCCTCTCTTTCTCATGCACGCTCCTGTTCACGTGCACACCCCTGGTCATGGTTTAGTCGATGTTAAAATATTACGTCATTCTCTCTCTCTCTCTTTCACTAAAACAGATCCTCCACTCTTCTTTTCTCTCCCTCTCTTCTCTCTCTCTCTCTCTCTCTCTCTCTCTTCTCCCTCTCTTTTCTCTCCCTCCCTCCCTCTCCTCGCTCTCTCCCTCTCTTTTCTCTCTCTTCTCTATCTCTTCTCTCTCTCTTTCTCTTCCTCCCTCCCTCTCCCTCATTCAGGTGAAAGTGAAGCCAGTTCCCTCCCTCTCTCTCCTTTATCTCTCTTTCCCTCTCTCTCTCCTCTCTCCATCTCTCCCCCCCTCTCCCTCCCTCTCTTCTCTCTCTCCTCTCTCTCTCTTCCTCTCTCTTCTCTCTATATCTCTTTCCCTCCCTCTCTTTTCTCTCTCCCTCGTTCAGGTGAAAGTGGAGTCAGTTCCCTCCCTCCCCCTCTCTCTCTTTCCCTCTCTTCCCTCTCTCTCCCTCCCTCTCCTCACTCTATCCCTCTCTTTTCTCTCTCTCTCTCTTCCCTCCCTCTCTTCCCTCTCTCCCTCGTTCAGGTGAAAGTGAAGTCAGTTCCCTCCCTCCCTCTCTCTCCTTTATCTCTCTTTCCCTCTCTTTCCCTCTCTTTCCCTCTCTTTCCCTCTCTTCCTCAGGTAAAACTCGTTTCAGTTCCATGGGAACAGGCGTGTGGGCGGGCGGCGTTCTTATCTGAAGTACACACTCGTAGTACAGGTGTGTAAATGTACTGCGAAGATAAAAGGAACTCCTACACACTTGCATACTTTTACTTTGTGTACTTCCTGTGGACTCTTAACGATCATTTACGAAGGATTATTGCAAAACTATAACGGTTTATAGACTCAGCCTCTCATGACGGCGATTAGAGGTCGTCACGGTAACGCAGCCCGGGCGGAGTCCAACATGCACCGGAAACAGGTCCGACTTACTACGGCAATCCGGTCATCCAGGGACCAGACCCCAGACTCCCAGAGCACTCCCCACAGGACCCCATGAGGGCCCCGAGAACCCTACGAGGGCCCCGAGGACCCCACGAGGGCCCCGAGGACCCTACGAGGGCCCCGAAGACCCCACGAGGGACACGAGGACCACGAGGATCCCACGAGGACCCCACGAGGACCCCACGAGGACCCCACGAGGGACCCGAGGACCCCACGAGGGACACGAGGACCACGAGGGACACGAGGACCCCACGAGGGCCCCGAGGACCCCACGAGGGCCCCGAGGACCCCACGAGGGACCCGAGCACCCCACGAGGGCCCCTAGGACCCCACGAGGGCCCCGAGGACCCCACGAGGGACACGAGGACCCCACGAGGGACACGAGGACCCTACCAGGGCCTCGAGGACCCCACGAGGGACACGAGGACCACGAGGGACCCGAGGACCCCACGAGGGACCCGAGAACCCCACGAGGGACCCAAGGACCCCACAAGGGACATGAGGGCCCCACGAGGGACACAAGGACCCCACGAGGGATTCTCCAGGTCCACCATGCACATGTGGACTGGTTGGGCAAACCTCCATGCACCCTCGAGCTCCCGATGGAGAGTATAGAGCTGGTCCAGTGTTCCCCGGCCCGGACGAAAACCACACTGCTCCTCCTGAATCTGAGGTTCGACTATCGGACGAATTCTCCTCTCCAGCACCTGGAATAGACCTTACCGGGAAGGCTGAGGAGTGTGATTCCCCGATAGTTGGAACACACCCTCCGGTCCCCCTTCTTAAACAGAGGGACCACTTCCCCGTTCTGCCAGTCCAGAGGTACTGTCCCCAGCCGCCACGTGATGTTGCAGAGACGTGTCAGCCAAGACAGCCCCACAACATCCAGAGACTTAAGATACTCTGGACGGATCTCATCCACCCCCGGAGCCTTCCCACCAAGGAGCTTTATGCATTATGGACAGAATTTCTAGGGGCCGGAGGGAGTCCGGTTTGGGGACCACAGTATCTCATCTCTGCTGTTTGCAGAGGATGTTGTCCTCAGGTCATCGAACCGGGACCTCCAGTGTGCACTGGGGCGGTTTGCAGCTGAGTGTGAAGCGGCTGGGATGAGGATCCGCTCTTCTAAATCCGAGGCCATGGTTCTCGACCGTGTCTTGCCCTCTCCGGGTGGAGAGTCCTTGCCTCAGGTGGAGGAGTCCAAGTATCTCGGGGTCTTGTTCACAAGTGAGGGGAGGATGGAGTGTGAGATTAACAGGTGGATCGGTGCAGCGTCGGCAGTGATGCGGTTGCTGTACCGGACCGTTGTGGTGAAGAGGGAGCTGAGCCGAAAGGCAAAGCTCTCGATTTACCGTCGATCTACGTTCCTCCCCTCACCTATGGTCATGAGCTCTGGGTAATGACCGAAAGGACGAGATCGCCGATACAAGCGGCCGAAATGACTTTCCTCCGCAGAGTGGCTGGACGCTCCCTTAGAGATAGGGTGAGAAGCTCAGTCACACGGGAGAAGCTTGGAGTAGAGCCGCTGCTCCTTCACGGGGAGAGGAGCAGCTGAGGTGGCTCGGGCGTCTGTTCCAGATGCCTCCTGGACGCCTCCCTCAGGAGGTGTTCCGGGCACGTCCCACAGGGAGGAGGCCCCGGGGAAGACCCAGGACACACTGGAGGGACCATGTCTCCCGACTGGCCTGGGAACACCTTAGGGTCCGGGGTGAAGGAAGTCTCACTAATTTTAATTTTAATTTTAATTTTAATTTTAATTTTAATTTTAATTTTAATTTTAATTTTAATTTTAATTTTAATTTTAATTTTATGTCCTTGTCCCATTTTCCTCAGTCTGTTCTTCTGTTCCAGACTCGGACACGTGAACGTTTCTCACCTGAAGAACAACGCCCCCCACACCACACCTGAGCTGTCACTCAAACCCACACACAGGTGAGAGTACTGCACCGTCTCAGAATACTTCAAATACTTAAATACTTCAAAGTGACAAAAGTGCAGTTCATTCTTTCTCCCAGGTAAATATGCATGCAACACATTAGAGTGATGAAAGTGTTTTTGAGAAAAAATATTATAAATGAACCCAAGTACTACTACTACTACTACTACTACTACTACTACTACTACTACTACTACTACTACTACTGCTACTGCTGCTGCTGCTGCTGCTGCTACTACTGCTACTACTACTAGTACTACTACTACTATTATGGCTACTACTACAGACCCTTTCTACTTTTCAACATAAACATTAGTAGCAGTAGTAGCAGTAGTAGTAGTAGTAGTAGTAGTAGTAGTAGGAGGAGGAGGAGGAGGAGGAGGAGAATTATATTAGTATAGTAGAATTATAATTATTGGTAGTATTGTGGTAATTGTATACCAACAGTAGTAGTTGTAGTATTCCCAGTGTGACTGAATGGAAAAGCATGAGGCAGGGATGGAAGTATTTTGTTGATAAAGTGACTAATACTTTTAAATACAGCAGTAAAACATGCTTCACACGGCCTGGAGAAGTACTTTTGTGAATGACATGAGAAGTACTTAAAAGTATTCGAGGTATTTTTATGAATCATGCTGCAGGATCATGCTGCTGTACAGTAAAGAGTTCACCTCACCACATCAAAACCAGGACTAAACCAGGACTAAACTAGGACTAAACCAGGAAACCAGGACTAAACCAGGACTAAACTAGGACTAAACCAGGAAACCAGGACTAAACCAGGACTAAACTAGGACTAAACCAGGAAACCAGGACTAAACCAGGACTATACCAGGACTAAACTAGGACTAAACCAGGAAACCAGGACTAAACCAGGACTAAACTAGGACTAAACCAGGAAACCAGGACTAAACTAGGACTAAACTAGGACTAAACCAGGAAACCAGGACTAAACCAGGACTAAACTAGGACTAAACCAGGAAACCAGGACTAAACCAGGACTAAACTAGGACTAAACCAGGAAACCAGGACTAAACCAGGACTATACCAGGACTAAACTAGGACTAAACCAGGAATAAACCAGGACTAAACCAGGACTAAACCAGGAATAAACCAGGACTAAACCAGGACTAAACCAGGAATAAACTAGGACTAAACCAGGACTAAACCAGGACTAAACTAGGACTAAACCAGGAAACCAGGACTAAACCAGGACTATACCAGGACTAAACCAGAACTAAACCAGGACTAGAACCAGGACTAAACCAGGACAAAACCAGGACTAAACCAGGACTAAACCAGGACTAAACCAGGATTAAACCAGGACTAGACCAGGACTAGACCAGGACTAGACCAGGATTAAACCAGGACTAAACCAGGACTAGACCAGGACTAAACCAGGATTAAACCAGGACTAGACCAAGACTAAACCAGGACTAAACCAGGAGTAAACCAGGAATAGACCAGGAGTAAACCAGGAATAGACCAGGACTAGACCAGGATTAAACCAGGACTAGACCAGGACTAAACCAGGACTAGACCAAGACTAAACAAGACTAAACCAGGTCTACATCAGAACTAAAATGATTTCAAACAATAAGATGTAAAAACAATAAGAAGTAAAAACCCTAATAGTATTTGTGGTAAAATATATATTTAGTTGTAGCAATAGTGGTAGTAAAAGTAATAGCAGCAGTAGTAATAGTAGTAGTACTAGTAGTAGTAGTAGTAGCAGTAGTAGCAGTAGTAGTAATAGCAGTAATAGCAGTAGTAGCAGTAGTAGCAGTAGTAACAGTAGTAGTAGTAGTAGTAGTAGTAGTAATAGCAGTAGTAGCAGTAGTAGCAGTAGTAGCAGTAGTAGTACTAGTAGTAGTAGCAGTAGTAGTAGTACTTTCTGGGTGAATGGGAGTTTTACTGTAACAGGAAGTGGATGTCTCTCTGTCCTTTTAAGGCACTTCCTGTGGGACACGTGCGCGCTTACAAGGGCGTGCACGTAACAGCTGCTGAAAGAGAAAACCTGAGGAGGAGGGAGGGAGGAGAGGGAGAGGAGAGAGACAGGAGAGAAGTAGAGAGGGAGAGAGGGAGGAAGAGAGACAGGAGAGAAGAAGAGAGGGGGTGAGGGAGAGGAGAGAAGGAGAGAAGAGAAGGAGCGGAGAGAGAGAGAAGGAGGGTGGGAGAGGGAGAGAAGGAGGGAGGGAGAGGAGAGGAGAGAAGGAGCAGAGAGGGAGAGAAGGAGAGAGGGGATGAGGGAGAGGAGAGAAGGAGAGAAGAGAAGGAGCAGAGAGGGAGGGAGAGGGAGAGAAGGAGGGAGGGAGAGGAGAGGAGAGAAGGAGCGGAGAGGGAGAGAAGGAGGGAGGGAGAAAGGGAGAGAAGGAGAGAGGGAGAGGAGAGAAGGAAGAGGAGATAGGGAGAAGGAAAGAGAGAGAGTAGAGAAGGAGAGAGAGGGAGGAGAGAAGGAGAGGGGGAGGAGAGAAGGAGAGAAGGAGGGAGGGAGAGGGAGAGAAGAAGGGAAGGAGAGGAGAGAAGGAGGGGAGAGGGAGGGAAGGAGGGAGGGAGAAAGAGAGGGAAGGAGGGAGGGAGAAAGGGAGAGAAGGAGTGAGGAGAGAGAGAGAGAGAGAAAGAAAGGAGAGAAGGAGAGATGGAAAGAGTGAAAGGAGGAGAGGGAGAGAAGGAGAGAGAGAGAAGGAAGAAAATAGGGAGAGAGAGAAACAGAGAGAAGGAGCGAAGGAGGAAAACTTACTGAAGATAGCTGCATATTATCTTACAAGTTCAGTACAATTATATCAAAGTACTAGTTATTTTTACTACAAGTGTATAAAAGTACTAGTTATATTTACTACAAGTGTATAAAAGTACTAGTTATATTTATAGTTCTACAAATAACTGAGTCCAAATTAGATCATAATTAGTAAAGGTTTTTATTTTATTTATTTTTATTTTATGAAGTATTTTATGAAGTATTATTTTCTAAAGTAGCGCTGGTGTCGGGTTAAGATCAGGGAGGATTTTTAGGAGAATGAACGAAATGTTTGTTCAAAGGGAGGAGGAGGAGAGGAGGAGAGAAGAAGAGAAGAGGGAGAGAGAGAAGGAGAGAGGAGAGGAGAGAAGAGGAGAGGGAGGGAGGAGGAGAGAAGGAGAGATGAGAGAGAGGGAGAGGAGAGGAGGAGGAGAGGGAGAAAGAGGAGGAGAGAGGAGGAGGAGAGGAGGAGAGAAGGAGAGAAGAGGAGAGGGAGGAGGAGGAGAGAAGGAGAGATGAGAGAGAGAGGGAGAGGAGAGGAGGAGGAGAGGGAGAAAGAGGAGGAGAGAGGAGGAGGAGAGGAGGAGAGGAGGAGAGAAGAGGAGAGGGAGGAGGAGAGAAGGAGAGATGAGAGAGAGAGGGAGAGGAGGAGAGGAGAGGGAGAAAGAGGAGGAGAGAGGAGGAGAGGGAGAGGAGGAGCAGGAGAGAGAGGAGAGGGAGAGGAGAGAGGGAGCGAAAAGAAGGAAAGGAGGAGAGACAGAGTGAGAGGGAAAGAAGGAGAAATGGAGAGGGAGAGGAGAGGGAGAGGAGAGCCGCTCTCTCCTTCTCTCCTCCAGAGAGGAAAGCGTAGGGAGGGAAGAACAGAGGAAGAGAGGGAGAGGAGAAAAAAGAGAGAGAGTGATGGAGAGAAAGAAAAAGGGAGAGGAGAGAGAAGTAGAGAGAGAGATTCAAGATTCAAATCTTTTATTGTCAGAAACACGTTTCCCTGGACAATGAAACTCTGACCTTGCTGTCCACTCTGGATGCCAAGAACAAAAAAATTAAATAGATAAATAAGATGAAGAGAAGCATGTAAAAATATAAATATATAATCAAATATTTTTGAGAGAGAGGGAGGGTAGGAGAGAGAGCAGGAGAGAAGGAGAGAGGAAACGAAAGAGAGAAAACAGATCCGGCTTCAGTGGGAGCGGAAATGCAACACGGCGAAATGAAGATGAAGCAGCTTCCATCACTCAGGCTCCGGGATGTACCAGGGTCCCATGGGTGCTGTGGTGAGTCTGTGAGGGCGGGGGAGGAGGACGGTGGGAGCAAGACGGGGGGAGGAGGGCGGCGGGAGGAGGACGGGGGAGGAGGATGGGGGGAGGAGGGCGGCGGGAGGAGGACGGGGGAGGAGGACGGGGGAGGAGGATAGGGGGAGGAGGGCGGCGGGAGGAGGATGGGGGGAGGAGGATGGGGGGGCGGGGGGAGAGGACGGCGGGAGGAGGAGGATGGGGGGAGGAGGGCGGGGGGAGAGGACGGCGCGAGGAGGACGGGGGGTGAGGACAGGGACAAGTCTGGACATGCTCCTTGAGACAAAGACCTGTCAAACCCTCGTTGAAAACCCAGTGACAGTGACAGGAGCGGGGGAAGGACGGGGCGACGGGGATGTTCACGCTAAATTAGACGAGAGGCAAATGAATGAATCTGGGGACAAAGCTTCTCCGAAAAGTCATTCTGTTGTTGTGTCCACGGGCAAGACCTCACACACCCTCGTCAGCTCATGTAAAAATCAGTTAATGAGTCTGGTTGTGACAAGATGGGCACAAGGAATAAATAAAATAAAATAAAACTAAATAAAATAAAACACTTCTGGCAAATTGTGGACCACTGATAAAAAATAAATAAATTAAATTAAATAAAAACTCTTACAAATATATATTATACATTTATTCAAAATAAAAATGAAAACAATTTCAAGATTTTTTTAAAACTATTTCATTAAATGTGTATAAATTTAAAAAAAAATCTTACAAATTTATATTATACATTTATTCAAAATAAAAATGAAAAAAATAGTAAATTTTTTGTTTAAACTAATTCATTAAATGTGTATAAATAAAAAAATAAAATTAAATACAATTAAAAATCTTACAAAATTTATATTATAAATTTATTCAAAATAAAAATGAAAAAATTTGTAAGATTTTTTTTAACTAATTCATTAAATGTGTATAAATGTACCACAAACATAATTAGTGAATTAATTTGTTTTATTATCTCGAGAACTTAGCCTATTTGATGGTTAAAGCTAATGTTTATATAATATAATTTTTACAATTATTAATTTTCATATTTTAATAACTTTTTTATTTTTATTTATTTTTTATTTTAATTAATTCATTAAATGTATAAATATGTACTACACACATCATTAGTGAGCTGTCATTCGCTAAACAACTTCTAAACTTTACATATTTGGCAATATTCTGTGGTTAATGCTAACTCCTCTATTGAAAATAGCCTAACTGTTAGCTCAGTGTTAGCTCGGTGTTAGCTCAGTGTTGGTTCAGTGTTAGCTCAGTGTTAGCTCAGTGTTAGCTCAGTGTTAGTTCAGTGTTAGCTCAGTGTTAGTTCACTATTAGCTCCCTGTTAGCTCACTGTTAGCCTCTGTTAGCTCAATGTTAGCTCAGTGTTAGCTCAGTGTTAGCTCGGTGTTAACTCAGTGTTAGTTCACTATTAGCTCCCTGTTAGCCTCTGTCAGCTCAATGTTAGCTCAGTGTTAGCTCGGTGTTAACTCAGTGTTAGTTCAGTGTTAGCCCCTGTTAGCCTCTGTTAGCCTCTGTTAGCTCACTGTTAGCTCACTGTTAGCCTCTGAAGTGACAGGTGCTGATGTGGCGCTCCGGGATGCCGCATCATTAAACAGACGGATCATTTTACCAACAGGACAATGGAGAGCCGGAACAAGTCCTGGACAAGTCCGGGACTAGTCTGGGCATGATCCCAGAGAGACAGACAGGGACCAGGGAGAGAGACGGGCAGACGGTGGACGTCCCCAAAACCTGGACTAAACCAAGACTGGATTTAAAGGACCCAGACGACACTGTCCTCAGATCTGTTCTGATGTCGTTTCCTCGTCACAAACAGACCTGGGAGTTGTGTTTTGTTTCATTCACACATTTAACAGAAAACACTCTGTTCCACCTTGTGATGTCATGTGGTAATACAGGAAGTGCTCCACTGTGTTTTAAAATTAAAATTTGAATTAAAATAAATAAATTAATAATAATAATAATAATAATAATACAGTCATACCTCACCTTACGAAACACCCAAATAACCACCCTAATAATCCAAGTTACGAAACGCCTTTACATAAAATTTTCGTCTCTGAATACGAAAGAAAATTCAAGTTACGAAACGCGAAATCTCAAAAATTCAAATAATGCGCAGCCGCCCGAATCCCCTGAAACGTAAATACACTTGTAAATACACTCTCCCAACACCCCGCTGGCCTCCCATTGGCTAGGAACGAATCAGGCCTTTTACATTGCGACTCTACTTACGAAAAAATCACGTTACGAAACCACTTCTGGAATGAATTAATTTCGTAAGGTGAGGTATGACTGTAATAATAGAAACTGGATAAGACAACTGTCCCGACTAGTGGACGCTCCAGGTACTGCAGCTCGCGGGAGTTTGAGCCCAGAGAGCGCAATGCATTTTGGGAATTCAAAGTGCCCGTGTTTGGCTGACATTTTGTTGGATTATTTTCTATTTTCACAACAGAAACTTTTTAACATTTTTAAATCGTCAAAGCTTCTAAAAGTGACCTTTGTAAGGCTTAGCCTAGCTCCGCTCTAGCAGCTCTCGCTCTGATTGGTCCAAACGCATCTTTTACACGCAAATGGCGAATTCGCCTCTGAAAACGAATCTTCCTAAAAACTCTGGAAAACTCCGGTTTGGCGTCTGCGTGTAAAGTGAGATAAACTGAGTTTTAGGAGCTTCGTTTAAAGAGGCGAATTCGCCATTTGCGTGTAAAAGATGAGTACAAACGAAGGGAAATGTCTCTAAAAAATACCAGTGTACGTGTTTGGGATTGGTTTAGGACTGGTTTCGTTGTAGTTTAGTCCTTGTTTACTCTTGGTTTAGTCCTGGTTTAGTCCTTGTTTAGTCCTGGTTTAGTCTGGGTTTAGACTTGGTTTAGTCCTGGTTTAGACTTGGTTTATTTGTAGTTTAGTCCTGGTTTGTCATAGTTTAGTCCTGGTTTAGACTTGGTTTTGTTGTAGTTTAGTCCTTGTTTAGTCTTGGTTTAGTCCTGGTTTAGCCCTGGTGTAGTCCTGGTTTAGTCTTGGTTTAGCCCTGATGTAGTCCTGGTTTAGTCCTGGTTTAGATCTGGTTTAGTCATTGTTTAGTCCTGGTTTAGTTCTGGTTGAGACTTGGTTTAATCGTAGTTTAGTCCTGGTTTAGTCATATGTTAGTCCTGGTTTAGTTGTAGTTTAGTCATTGTTTAGTCCTGGTTTAGATCTGGTTTAGTCATTGTTTAGTCCTGGTTTAGTTCTGGTTGAGACTTGGTTTAGTCGTAGTTTAGTCCGGGTTTAGACTTGGTTTATTTGTACTGTAGTTTAGTCCTGGTTTAGTCATAGTTTAGTCTGGGTTCAGACTTGGTTTAGTCCTGGTTTAGACTTGGTTTAGTCGTAGTTTAGTCCTGGTTTAGTTGTAGTTTAGTCCTGGTTTAGTCCTGGTTTAAACGAGACCTAATAATAAAGGTTTACTCAGTGAAACAAAACACAACTCCAGGTCTGTTTTTGAGGAGGAGCTAAAGCTTACGAGAGTCAAGTTTGCGTAATATCGAACCTTTAAGTATTTTATGTATTTTACTCAATGTTTCAGTTGATTCAGGCGTGTTTGAGAAATCCTGTATTATATTGTATGTATTATAAGAAGATTAAAAGTTGGATAAATACTGAAAAGATAACATGCCGCCGGCCCTTTTGTACTGCACACACCGATAAGAGGAAAGTGCAAGTCACAGTTCCACTCCGACACACTGACCTCAATACAGAACTCTGACCACAAGTGGGTTTAGTCCTGCTTTAGTCCTGGTTAAGTCCTTCTTTAGACCTGGTTTAGTCCTGATTTAGACCTGTTTTACTCCTGTTTCAGTCCTGGTTTAGTTGTAGTTTTGACCTTATTTAGACCTGGTTTATTTGTTCTTTAGTCCTGGTTTAGACTTGGTTTAGTTGTAATTTAGTCCTGGTTTAGACCTGGTTTAGTTGTAGTTTAGTCCTGGTTTAGACCTGGTTTTAGTTGTAGTTTAGTCCTGGTTTAGACCTGGTTTAGTTGTAGTTTAGTCCTGGTTTAGTTGTAGTTTAGTCCTGGTTTAGACTTGGTTTAGTTGTAGTTTAGTCTTGGTTTAGTCTTGGTTTAGTCCTGGTTTAGATCTGGTTTAGTCATAGTTTAGTCCTGGTTTAGACCTGGTTTTAGTTGTAGTTTAGTCCTGGTTTTGTTGTAGTTTAGGCCTGGTTTAGACTTGGTTTAGACTTGGTTTAGTCGTAGTTTAGTCCTGGTTTAGTCATATGTTAGTCGTGGTTTAGTTGTAGTTTAGTCCTAGTTTAGTCCTGGTTTAGTCGTAGTTTAGTCCTGGTTTAGGATTGGTTTTGTTGTAGTTTAGTCCTTGTTTAGTCCTGGTTTAGTTGTAGTTTAGTCCTGGTTTAGACTTGGTTTAGTTGTAGTTTAGTCTTGGTTTACTCCTGGTTTAGCCCTGGTGTAGTCCTGGTTTAGTCTTGGTTTAGTCCTGGTGTAGTCCTGGTTTAGATCTGGTTTAGTCATTGTTTAGTCCTGGTTTAGTCCTGGTTGAGACTTGGTTTAGTCGTAATTTAGTCCTGGTTTAGTCCTGGTGTAGTCCTGGTTTAGTCCTGGTTTAGATCTGGTTTAGTCATTGTTTAGTCCTGGTTTAGTCCTGGTTTAGTCATAGTTTAGTCCTGGTTTAGTTGTAGTTTAGTCCTGGTTTAGTCGTAGTTTAGTCCTGGTTTAGTCCTGGTTTAGTCGTAGTTTAGTCCTGGTATAGTCATAGTTTAGTCCTGGTTTAGTCCTGGTTTAGTCATAGTTTAGTCCTGGTTTAGTCCTGGTTTAGTCCTGGCGTACGGTTCTGCTGCTGCGGCTCACACACACAAAGGGAGATTACGACACACATTGAGCAGGAGCTTGAGTGAACTGAAAGTGAACCTGGATCTCGGCTCCTTGTTTGAAGAGGCCATACCTTAGAACAGTTCAAACAGGTTTTTATGGGCATTGGCGAGCTCGTTCGACCCTGGAGGTGATATTTTATCACGCCGCTGCAAACGCTACGCCCGCTTTCTCAAATATGATCTGAATGCAGGTTTACAGTAACAGTTTGGGTAATGATTCATCTAATCAAACTGTTAAATCCACTGACATAACGGACAGGAAACAGGAACTTCCAAACATGGAGAGTCAATATAGGCGTAAAAGTCAACAGATCGAACCTTCAAGTACACAAAGTTATATAGGATGAGATTAGGACTAAGCCAGGACTGGAAGATGAGTAAAAATTATGAGTAAAAATTAAAAACTTTTACGAATTTTAAGGTGCTGCAATGGAACAGAACTAGTAAATTTTAAATGTTTTTTTTATTTTATTTTATTTTATTCGTATTTCTTTCTGTTTGTATGTGCATTAAATTTTGTTATTTAATTTATTTTTTTTTGTTTTGTTATTAAAGATCCCATGACATGGTACTTCTTGATGCTTTTATATGGCTCCTTAATGGTTTACACTCATGAGAAACACTCATGCATGAGAAACAGAGATAAGATGAGAAAGAGTAATTTTTCTCTCTCTGAACACTCCATAATGGGCGTTGTTGCTTGAATGCAAATGAGGAGAAAAGAGTTGGCCTATAGTAGAGGGTGGGGGCGTGGCCAAACTCTCCGCTCTCAGCTGATCCATTTCCGTGTTTTTGCACGGGGGGAGAGATTTGAAGCGTTCCATTGAAAAATAAACACATTTCCACAGAAAATAAAATTAAACCACTGCTGTTCAAAGGTCCAGAGGCTCAGATAAAGGGCATCCGAGCCTAGAAACACTCGGACGTGCCTCCAGGCAAATAAAAAAACACATTTCGCATTGCCTAGCGCATTCGCAGTCCAAACTCTCTGGGCGTGATTTACAGAGACGCTGAGTACAGACAGACGGGGGTGGAACTGCATTTGCATTTCTTTTTTCAATCTGACATCAACAAGGTGCCTTGTTGAAAATCGCCCGTTTGAGCTCCGATTTTTTGTAACGCAGAAAAGGATCGCAAATGCTCAGTTTAGACATTTCGCAACTTTTAGCCAGGGTAGGGGAGCTCACATTAACGTTCAAAAACCTCAGAAAGTGAAAATTTCATGCCATGGGACCTTTAAACATTTGTACAACATTCAGAGATCAGACCAGAGTTTTGTCTTGAAGGTAATGCTAACAACAACTAGCATGCTAAGGTGCACTTCCTGAATGACAGACAGGAAATGCGATAAATCTGCACTGCGGCAAGACACGAGCTCGAACACATGGGACAAAATTGGTTTAGATGTAGTTAAGACCTGGTTTAGTTGTAGTTTATTTGTAGTTTAGTCCTGGTTTAGATCTGGTTTAGACATGGTTTAGTTGTAGTTTAGTCCTGGTTTAGACCTGGTTTAGTCCTGGTTTAGACCTGGTTTACATTTGATTTAGTGCTGGTTTAGTTGTAGTTTAGTCCTGGTTTAGTCGTAGTTTAGTCCTGGTTTAGTTCTAGTTTAGTCCTGGTTTAGACCTGGTTTAGGCGTAGTTTGGTCCTGGTTTAGTTGTAGTTTAGTCCTGGTTTAGTTGTAGTTTAGTCCTGGTTTAGTTCTAGTTTAGTCCTGGTTTAGTCGTAGTTTAGTCCTGGTTTAGTTCTAGATTAGTCCTGGTTTAGTCGTAGTTTAGTCCTGGTTTAGTCTTAGTTTAGTCCTGGTTTAGCTGTAGTTTAGTCCTGGTTTGGACCTGGTTTAGTCCTGGCTTAGACCTGGTTTAGTTGTAGTTTAGTCCTGGTTTAGACCTGGTTTAGTCCTGGTTTAGACCTGGTTTACATTTAATTTAGTGCTGGTTTAGTTGTAGTTTAGTCCTGGTTTAGTCGTAGTTTAGTCCTGGTTTAGTCGTAGTTTAGTCCTGGTTTAGACCTGGTTTAGTCGTAGTTTGGTCCTGGTTTAGTTGTAGTTTAGTCCTGGTTTAGTTGTAGTTTAGTCCTGGTTTAGTTCTAGTTTAGTCCTGGCTTAGACCTGGTTTAGTTGTAGTTTAGTCCTGGTTTGGACCTGGTTTAGTCCTGGTTTGGGCCTGGTTTAGTCGTAGTCAAGACATGCGCTCAAACACATGGGATAAAATCAGGTACAGGTTATAAATCAGGACTATAGACTGTGTAAAGACTCCATGGCGTTCATCTCCAGTCAAATGAAGCTCACCGAGGCCAGCAGTGAAATAGGAGCGAAATCGGAGCCATTTCCATATCAGGAATAGGAATTTATTTAATGGGCTTTCGACAGGGCTCTCAAGTCTCACGCATTGAGAGTGTGACACACGCAATTCGACGTGTTCACACGCTCACACGCCACACGTGGCATTTCTCACGCTGATTTTTTTTTTTTTTGTGCCCAGAAAATTGGTCTGTGTGGCTCAGTTTATGCAGGCACCGCGCGTTTTCAGCGAAAAAAAACTCCCCCCTCCTCCCCGCCCCGCTCCCTGGAAAAAAATCTCAGTTTCAGCCAATCAGAAAATAGATTGTTCTGTTGTTAATGCTCATGTGCCCGGAGGACACGACGAGGTCACACGCAGCGAGCGTGCTCAATGTTTACGGAAGTCACGCAAGTCAAGTTGCTGTAGTACTTGCTTCGCTGCTTCACTGCAGGCATGAAAATCCCTCACCTTAAGGCGAAATTCGCTGATACGTTCGGGATATGTCTCTTTCTCCGGAGCTCCGGATAATTAAGGTCTGTTGATATACAGCGCAAAACACGTGGATACACAAACTATCGACAACACGGCAAACTGTTACTACGGAGCTGACCGCATTCTTATGGGTGAGTCAGATTATCGTGTTATTTCTGCATCAAAGGGACAGATTAGCTGACAGCAGGGACCCAGAACTAAACCAAGACTAAACCAGGTCTAAATCAGGTCTAAATCAGGACTAAACCAGGTTTAAACCAGGTCTGAACCAGGACTAAACCAAGACTAAACCAGGTCTAAACCAGGTCTGAACCAGGACTAAACCAAGACTAAACCAGGTCTGAACCAGGACTAAACCAGGTCTGAACCAGGACTAAGGTGTTTGTGTGTGTTTGTGTGTGTGTGTGTGTGTTAGGGTTAGTCCCCCCTAGGGCAGTCCTGTGTGATGTCACATAGTACTTGAAATCTCACTGGCCACTGGGGGCAGCACACGCTCAGTTTTTCATTGTTTTTGACCAAAAATCTGCAGAATGACCTAGTTTGCACGACTTTACTGGCTAGGAACAATAGATAACGCCTTTAAAACACCATATACGCCGTTTAGTAGCAAATAAAAGGCCGATTTCGTGTTTGGATCCACTTTTCTAAACATTATTTTGCTTTGTGGTTCTAATTAAAGCAGGAATGTGTGTAAGTTTAAATACAATACCCAAAGACTTTACAAGGTACACATAGTTGTACACAGACTTCTAACCCAAATGTTTAAACGCTGCATCAAACAGCTTCTGAGGGAGTTTTTGAGTGTCTGATCTCAGTATAATGTATAAAATGGCTCTTTTTTTCCAGGTCTTGTAGTAATTACTCCTTATTCTCATCAAACTAATTAGGCGACCCTTCTGATAAGTAACTAAAGGTCCTATAGTACACAAAATTGACTCTTGTGAGGTTTAAGTCATGTTCTAATGTTGTTTCCTCCTCAAAAACAGACCTGAAGCTGTGTTTTGTTTCATTCACACATATTGAACTAATCTTTTATTATTAGTTTGTCTCCAAAGAGTCCGCAACCTGTTTGTCTGCATGGAGATGTTAATGCTTTGGTTTAAATCAGGGGTCTCGGATCCGGCCCTCCAAGACTTAATCTGGCCCTTGGCCGATTTTCTATTAAAAATTTAAATTATATTTTAATTTTCAATTAAAATATTGGTCATTTTCTGTGCAGTTTAGCATAGCGGCGTCTCCAGCGCCTCTGTGCGTGGCCCCTCCCACCAGAGCAGCACAAATGAAGACTAAAGCATGACTAAATTCTGTGAAATGCAAACGAGTTAATGTTAAAACATTGTGTTGAAATTGCATTTTTCTTAAAGGAGAATTAACGTTTTTTACAATCTGAGCCTTATTTCGGTAATAAAACAAGTTGTTTTACTCACCCATAGCACTTTGGTGTCATTTGGAGCATTTCCGGAGATGTTTTAGTTTAGCGATATCCGTAATGTGAGTTCTCGGGGCATATGTTTGCGGTCTCCAAATAACACAAACTTTAGCACTTTTCAAATCATAGAAGCTCGATGTCTTAGTCTACACTTTTGTTTGAGTCAAAAGTGCCTCTAATCCGAGATTTAGCCATAGAGTAGATGAGGAGGACAGTGCGCATGTGCTCAGTCACAGCTGATTTCGCTCTCAGCTCTCGGGACCCAAACATGAAAGGCAAAGCTGTAAGACGTTTGGATCATCGTGTTTGCAGTCCCCACTTCAGTCAGGACGATTTTTTACCAGCAAAGGAAAAGAAAGAAGGCCAGCGGATTCAGCGCACGATTCTGAGAAGTAATGTGAAACCGATGGCTGTTCTCTGCTGCACCTAAAACTGTTTCCGCTTCATTCTTTCCGTATCCATTCTGTCTCCTCATCCGTATACTCCTCTTCAGTCCTCAGTCCTCCATAAGTCCTCTTCAGCTTCAAAGTCCCAATCTTCTGCCATGTGTCGCTCGCAACAGAAAAGTTATTAGCGTCTTCTTATCTGCAAAACAGCTGTGACTGAGCACATGTGCACTGTCCTCCTCATCTATTTGAAATTATGTCTAATTCTTGGATTAGAGGCACTTTTGACTCAAACGAAAGTGTAGACTAAGACAATGAGCTTCTATGATTTGAAAAGTCCTAAAGTTTGTGTTATTTGGAGACCGCAAACATATGACCCGAGAACTCACGCTACGGATATCGCTAATCTAAAACATCTCCGGAAGTGCTCCAAATGACACCAAAGTGCTATGGGTGAGTAAAACAACTTGTTTTATTACCGAAATAAGGCTCAGATTGTAAAAAACGTTAATTCTCCTACATAATATTATAATATTTTGTAAAAGAAAGAGTTGTTCAAATAAAAAAGACTTCTGTAATAGAATTGCGTTTCTCTGCACAAATATTTGGACTTATTGCTATTTTTGGGGTATATTTGCCATGAATCTTCTGATCCGGCCCCTTTGGGATCAGAGTAGGTTGGATACGGCCCCCGGACCAAAATGAGTTTGACACCCCTGATTTAAATTATCCACAGTACCAAGGTTATTATAGTTAACGAAAACAAAAAAATGAAAACTATAATTGAAAAAATATTTTCGTTAACTGAAGTAAATAAAAATAACGTCTTCACTTTTTATTCCGCGTTTAGACGAGCGTTTTCGGGAGGAAATCTGCGTGCATACGGTGACGCAAAAGTGTGTGGAATTGGATTGGGTATGCATGCCAGGCGGCTAGGTGGCGCTGTGATACATTATCACTATGTCCGTGTGCATGTGTAAAATCTTCCTTCTTCTCATCTGCGCTGCGAAAAGCAAAACAATGTGACATAAACGTGTACGCGACATCAGCAGATTTGACCAGAGTTTTGCGTCTTGGGCAGTGCAGACGAAAACACTACGGCGGAGCAGATTCAAGTTTTCCACTTTGGAAGGCGGTTTCAGTTTTTTACGTTTTTAAGCTTTGGTTTAGATTTAGTTTAGACTTGATTTAGTTGTAGGTTAGTCCTAGTTTAGTTGTAATTTAGTCCTGGTTTAGACATGGTTTAGTTGTAGTTTAGTCATGGTTTAGTTGTAGTTTAGTCCTGGTTTAGACCTGGTTTAGTTGTAGTTTAGTCCTGGTTTAGACCTGGTTTAGTTGTAGTTTAGACCTGGTTTAGTTGTAGTTTAGTCCTGGTTTAGACCTGGTTTAGTTGTAGTTTAGTCATGGTTTAGACTTGGTTTATTTGTAGTTTAGTTGTAGTTGAGTCCTTGTTTAGTTGTAGTTTAGTCCTTGTTTAGTTGTAGTTTAGTCCTGGTTTAGACTTGGTTTAGTTGTAGTTTAGTCCTTGTTTAGTTGTAGTTTAGTCCTGGTTTAGGCTTGGTTTAGTTGTAGTTTAGTCCTGGTTTAGGCTTGGTTTAGTTGTAGTTTAGTCATGGTTTAGAGTTGGTTTATTTGTAGTTTAGTCATAGTTTAGACCTGGTTTAGTTGTAGTTTAGTCCTGGTTTAGTTGTAGTTTAGTCCTGGTTTAGACTTGGTTTAGTTGTAGTTTAGTCCTGGTTTAGGCTTGGTTTAGCCCCCAAAACGCCGTCACCGTCTAAACGAAATGCATATTTTGACATTTTTACCTGTTTTTACTTCCTGTCCGTCACTTCCCATTTACAATCGGATCGTGCATACGTATGTCGACCGCGGGATCTGGAAAAACGGCTAAAGTTGGAGAAAGCGGCAGAGCTCTAGATGGGATTTCTTTGAATATGACCAAAGCAAAAGTGCATCGAGCTGAGAACAGGAACTGTTCTCAAAGGGAAAAATTCCACGAATCTCAAAGTACATGTACGAACTTTGCATAAGGATGCTAACAGCGAGTACCTTGCCAAATGAGCTTCTTTTAGTACAGTTGGTAAATGTGGAAGTTTTGGTGTGTATTTTTATTTGTTTTTGCACTTAAGGCTGCAGCTCGTGGACGGCTTTGGCTGTTGTGGGGGTAAACCTGAAGAAATGTTTTAAAATTGTATTTGTTTGTTGTAAGTTTGAGAACACAATACTTTCTTTTGAATCCTGCACTTGACAAATAACCCAAAGTATAACCCAACTGAATGAGAGAAAAAAAGTTAAAACTAACTAAAACTAAACTATAATGAAAAATCCAAAACTATTAAAACCTTGCACAGTACGGCATTAAACTAATCTGTCTTGCATTTATTCCACTACAGGTGTTGAATATCTTAAAAACATCCATTCTTGCTGTGAGTGGAGTCGCTTCTCCACAAATCTAACCTGTAATTTGGTTTGCGAGTCTCCATGGACATTCTTCAGTTTCTGGCCATACTGTGGAACATTCCAGGCACGATTACCTTTTACCTTAAATGTAATGATTTTAGCAAAAAATAAAAATATGATTAATTTTTTTTTGCTAAAATCATTAAATGTTTAGTTTTTCTCAAAAGAAAAACTCCAGAAAGTTAGCCTGGGAATTCCCAGGCCGCTTCCGTTCGTTTCGAACTGGAAGGCGGCCTGGAAACTCGTCCAAGCGAGAGTCCCAGATTTAGGGCCCCAATCAGAGAGCGGGGGAGGTGTGGCAAGACGGTGACGCGTACTACATGACAAACGGAAGCTTGTAGTTTGAACTGACAACTGACATGATTGGCTATGGACTTACGTATACGCTCAATGATAGACATTCATAACGCCCAATAAACGGCCGTTGGCAATCGCTAACCACACCTCCGCTACGGGATTTTTCGAAGCGAGTTTCTGGTTAACACCTGACCATATCACAAGTGAGATATGGTCAGGTGTTAACCAGACTACCAGAAAGTTACATTCTGTAGCTTTAAGAAAAACTAAACATTTAATGATGATGATAAAAAATATACTACTACTACTACTACTACTATACTACTACTACTAGTACTACTACTACTACTACTACTACTACTACTACTACTACTACTACTAATAATAATAATAATAATAATAATAATAATAATAATAATAATAATAATAATAATAATACAAAATATACAAAATAATTAAAAATATAAATAAATACATATTTTTTAATTGGAAAAATTTTTTTTTTCCTAATTTTCCAATTAAAAATGGCATGAAATAAAATGATATGGAAAGCTGCTAACTGAATTTTGTCTCGAATTAAAACAGAATATAAGGAATGTTTTTAAATTAAGAAAAATTAAACATTTAACGATTTTAGCAAAAAAATAAATTCATTTTAAAAAAATCACAAAAATAATACAAAAATTGCAAAATAATAAAAAATATAAATTAATATTTTTAAATTAAGAAAAACTAAACATTTAACGATTTTAGCAATAAATAATAATAATAATAATAAAATCACAAAACTAAAATAAAAAATAAAAAATAATAAAAAATATAAATACTGTAAATACTTTTTTAAATTAAGAAATATACTTAAACAATTAAGTAAATACTTAACAATTTTCGCAAAAAAATGATATTAAATATAATAATAAAACCACAAAAATACAAAAATTAAAAATTTAAATAAATCTTCATAGACAATAAAAAATGAGATAAATTACTGAAATTCCACTTCCTCATTCCAAATTTAGTTTTAACCAATCAAATTCCAGCTCCGAATCATGTCAGTTGCGTTCACGTGTCACAACATGTGCGGGAAAATATCTTTGTTTTTAGAGCGCGTTACAGATTCCCATGTCACCAGTGAGTTATGTCCCTCAGCGCGATCCTTACATCTCCTTTGACCCCAGAGCAGGACCGCGGGAAACTGCTCCTGGAAAACGACAACAACAGGTTTGAG
>JAVJIX010000363.1:92500-137500 GCA_036785185.1 Paratrypauchen microcephalus
CAACAGTATAATATACTTTTTTGTTCCTATTCTCATGATGCATATATGTACCAAATTAGGTGTGGCTATACCAACTTTTTGCCGGGCATCCTAATGGCGGGGACAGATGTTTGGCCTGTTACCATGGCAACATGATGAGAGATGGAGTGGGGGTGTCACTGTGTTTTTTGATCGAGACCATGTCCCGAATGTGGCAAAGTAAAATTTTACACTTCACTGCAATCTCCCTAGGTGGTGCTATAGCACCCATTTTAGATTTTCTTATATCAATCTGTTCAGGGCCGGGGTGTCCACCAAGTTTGAGTGAAATTGGCCAAAGTATGTGCAAATTATCGCTCGAAGTTTGATGGCGAGCCACAAAAACGAACCTGAAATTTGTGGCGTTGTCACGGAAACACTGTTCAGTCTTTTAAAAAGCTTTTAATAACTTTTAATGTCCCACTTGTCTAGATGATACAGCACTATTCTGGTGAGTCTGGGTCAAAAACCCTAAGAGGAGTTCGTTAAAATACGAGGACAGGAAAATGCACCCTCGACTCAGGACCCAGGACTAAACCAGGACTAAACCAGGTCTAACCAGGACTAAACCAGATCTAACCCAGGTCTAACCCAGGGCTAAACCAGATCTAAACAGGACTAAAGCAGGTCTAACCCAGGACTAAACCAAGTCTAACCAGGACTAAACCAGGTCTAACCCAGGTCTAACCCAGGGCTAAACCAGGTCTAACCAGGACTAAACCAGGTCTAACCAGGACTAAACCATCGACGGTAAACGACATTTTACCGTAGATCAGAAGGTTTTTTATCTGGAGCTTTTATAAACTTAAAAACCTCCAAAAATCGCTGTTCCAATCACATATTTTTGGATTTGAAATTTCAAAATAACTTTATTTGAAATTTTAAAATAACTGTTTATTTGACATTTTAAAATAACTGTTATGACAAACGTAATTAATCTTTCTGAGCTCGTCGACGGTTTTCCCGCAGGACCGACACAGATCCAAAAGTGCTTCCATACGCACAAACGTGAGTTACAATCACTGCAGGGCAACAAAACAGCGCTGCACATTTAAACTTTTAAACTTTTACGGTTTTTGGACGCAGATCCTGGATGTGTTCAGGAGCAGCGAAAGCTTCACGGAACGAGGCATTGTTCCTCTGATTGGATCATAAAAACTTCAAATTGCCCAAGTTTGTGGCCGTAAATGTCTGAGATAAGCCGCGTTGCCAGGTTTGGAGAGGGCGCCAGATCCAAACGTGGTGAAACAAATTTCAAACTGTTACACCAGGAATATTTGACTGGTTTTTCACAAAGTTTTGACACAGAAGTACGTACGGAATCACAAAGACTGGGAATGAGTAAAGACATCATTTTAGATCTGAGTTAGACCCGGTTTAGACCTGAGTTAGACCTGGTTTAGATCTGAGTTAGACCTGGTTTAGACCTGAGTTAGACCTGGTTTAGATCTGAGTTAGACCTGGTTTAGACCTGAGTTAGACCTGGTTTAGATCTGAGTTAGACCTGGTTTAGATCTGAGTTAAACCTGGTTTAGGTCTGAGTTAGACCTGGTTTAGACCTGGTTTAGACCTGGTTTAGATCCGAGTTAGACCTGGTTTAGACCTAGTTTAGACCTGAGTTAGACCTGAGTTAGACCTGGTTTAGACCTGGTTTAAACCTTAGTTAGACCTGGTTTAGACCTGGTTTAGACCTGGTTTAGACCTGGTTTAGACCTAGTTTAGACCTGAGTTAGACCTGGTTTAGACCTGGTTTAGAACTGAGTTAGAACTGGTTTAGATCTGATTTAGACCTGGTTTAGACCTGAGTTAGACCTGGTTTAGATCTGAGTTAGACCTGGTTTAGACCTGAGTTAGACATGGTTTAGACCTGGTTTAGACCTGAGTTAGACCTGGTTTAGATCTGAGTTAGACCTGGTTTAGACCTGGTTCAGACTTGGTTTAGACCTGGTTTAGACCTGGTTCAGACTTGGTTTAGACTTGGTTTAGACCTGGTTCAGACTTGGTTTAGACCTGGTTCAGACTTGGTTTAGACCTGGTTTAGACCTGGTTCAGACTTGGTTTAGACCTGGTTCAGACTTGGTTTAGACCTGGTTTAGACCTGGTTTAGACCTGGTTTAGACTTGGTTTAGACCTGGTTCAGACTTGGTTTAGACCTGGTTTAGACCAGAGTTAGACCTGGTTTAGATCTGAGTTAGACATGGTTTAGACCTGGTTTAGACCTGAGTTAGACCTGGTTTAGATCTGAGATAGACCTGGTTTAGACCTGGTTCAGACTTGGTTTAGACCTGGTTTAGACCTGGTTTAGACTTGGTTTAGTCTTGGGTTTGTTTTAATCTTGGTTTACACGTGTTTCTTTCTTCTTCTTTATCTGGGGTCGGGTCACGGAGGCGTCAGTCTGAGCAGGACTCCCAGACTTCCTCCTCACCTCCTCGTCTCTAAAGCAGCGTTCAGACCATTTGCCCACTGATCGGAAGGCTGGCGGTTCGAATCCCGCTCTCGACAGTGTCTGCGTACGCTGGTGTATGAATGTGTCAGTGTTTTTTTTGTTGTAAAGCGGTTTGAGTGGCGTGAACGTGGAAAAGCGCTGCATAAAAATGTGACCATCTACCATAATGACGTCGCTACCTCACTGTGGAGTTGTCCCTGATTCTCCAAAAGGCAAAAGTTCGGATTTATTTTTGCTCAAGATGCACCGCAAAAACACAGGATACCCCAGACGCACATCCACACAGACTTTGCTGCAAACTTCACGCCCTGATCTGAATGCAGCTTAAGGAGGAAAACTTTTTAACTTTTTTTCATAGTCATAGTCATAGTTTATTGTCAAAAAAAACCCATATGTGCATGTACATAGAGTAATTCGAAATTTCGTTTCCCCACTAACCAGGCAGGACAGTGATAGACCGGTGAGGGGAGGGGCCACGCGCATGTGCGCGCCGCCGACTGGGAGATGCAGAGTGGAAAAGACGCAATTACAATCAATGACAAATATTCACAACATGTAATGACAGAAAAACAATTGGACAGGTAACATACAGTGTTTTTTTCTTTGGCAACAAAAGGAAGGGTGGGGCAGGGGATCAGATCAGAAATCAATGAAATTGACTGAAACTGAGAGCAGAGGCAGACCTTTCTAAAAAAGGCAGGGCAGTGTTTATAGTCCAATAGTCTGTGCCAGTGTTTTTGTACGTTATTATTACGTTATTTACAGAGGGGTAATTTAGCATAATGAAATACATTTTAGAGACCCAGGTGAGCAAGCAATTTAGCTGGAACCCTGGTTCTGCCAGACCCCCATCTTCATATCTCCATGAAGATTCGTGAAAGATCTCATTAGTTCCTCTTGGCGCACAGACTGCGCTTCTACACAGTTCTGTAAGTATGCCCGTGAAGGTATCCAAACGAGATGTTTCCTTCGGTTGAAACCCTTTTATCCACGATCTTGTCCTTTTGGTCGTTACCCAACGCTCACGTCCACAGGAGAGGGTAAGAATGTACTGTAGCTTGAGCGACTCGCTTGTTCATGAATGAGGGAAGACTTGTTTGAGTCCTGGTTTAGTCCTTGTGTAGTCCCTTCTTCATTCCACGGTTTAAGACCTGATTTAGCTTTGGTTTAGTCCTGCGTACTCCATCAGTCGTCCATTTAGGTTCCGGATCAAAAGAAACATTCAGTCAATTGAATGTTCAATCGAACAAACTTTTCTGTCCGTGTTTGCTAATGTGCGCATTGTGACACCATAGTACCTCCTGAACATTCTACCAAAAAGACACATGTAGAACCCCTCAGCATGACGTCACTGCTAATTATCAGTTCGGTGTTGTCATAATTTCTTAGCTTCAGTTTCAGTTTCCTGGTTGGATTCTTGAGATTATCTTTATCCGTCTTGGTTTATTCCTGGTTTAATGTTAACATAACCTGGCTTTAGTCCTAAACAAACATTCCGAGCAGCTTCCGAGGACTTCCATGTATGGCACACACTTCATTTGAACATCGTCCATTCTGTCGTCCTTGGGCCCTTCTGAGCACTGATCCCTTTGAGGTCTGCGTTAATGTATAACTCTTACTTTGATACACCGGGTCAAACGGACGCCGCTCTTTGAAGACAAATCTGTTTTCCAGTTTATCACCAAAACTACGCCAGTCTGAACCGATCTAAGTCAGAAACGGCAAGACCACAAGAACTGAACTAGAAAAGATGTTTAAGCAATAAATAACACATGTAGTTGAATAAATGCAAGGCATATTAGTTTAATGCCGTACTGACCTGAGTTTAGACCTGAGTTAGACCCGGTTTAGATCTAAGTTAGACCTGGTTTAGACCTGGTTTAGACCTGGTTTAGGCCTGGTTTAGACCTGGTTTAGGCCTGGTTTAGACCTGAGTTAGACCTGGTTTAGATCTGAGTTAGACCTGGTTTAGATCTGTGTTAGACCTGGTTTAGACCTGAGTTAGACCTGGTTTAGATCTGAGTTAGACCTGGTTTAGACCTGTTTTAGATCTGAGTTAGACCTGGTTTAGACCTGGTTTAGATCTGAGTTAGACCTGGTTTAGACCTGAGTTAGACCTGGTTTAGATCTGAGTTAGACCTGGTTTAGATCTGTGTTAGACCTGGTTTAGACCTGAGTTAGACCTGGTTTAGTTCTGAGTTAGACCTGGTTTAGACCTGGTTTAGATCTGAGTTAGACCTGATTTAGACCTGAGTTAGACCTGAGTTAGACCTGGTTTAGATCTGAGTTAGACCTGAGTTAGAGCTAGTTTAGACCTGTTAGACCTGAGTTAGACCTGGTTTAGATCTGAGTTAGACCTGGTTTAGACCTGGTTTAGATCTGAGTTAGACCTGGTTTAGACCTGGTTTAGACCTGGTTTAGACCTGAGTTAGACCTGAGTTAGACCTGGTTTAGACCCGAGTTAGACCTGAGTTAGACCTGGTTTAGATCTGAGTTAGACCTGGTTTAGACCTGGTTTAGACTTGGTTTAGACCTGGTTTAGACCTGAGTTAGACCTGAGTTAGACCTGGTTTAGATCTGAGTTAGACCTGGTTTAGACCTGGTTTAGATCTGAGTTAGACCTGGTTTAGACCTGGTTTAGACCTGGTTTAGACCTGAGTTAGACCTGAGTTAGACCTGGTTTAGACCTGAGTTAGACCTGAGTTAGACCTGGTTTAGATCTGAGTTAGACCTGGTTTAGACCTGGTTTAGACCTGGTTTAGACTTGGTTTAGACCTGGTTTAGACCTGAGTTAGACCTGAGTTAGACCTGGTTTAGATCTGAGTTAGACCTGGTTTAGATCTGAGTTAGACCATGGAGTTGTGTTTTGTTTCATTCACACACGTTTAACACAAACCTGCATTTTTCGGAACAGAAAACACTCTGTTCCACCTTATGATGTCATGTGGTAATACAGGAAGTGCTCCGTTCACCTTCAATAGAATCATTTGGATGATTTCAGCCCCGGAATTGCCGATCTCTATTAAATAGTAGTAGCAGTAGTAGTAGTAGTAGTAGTAGTAGTAGTAGTAGTAGTAGCAGTAGTAGCAGTAGTAGTAGCAGTAGTAGTAGCAGCAGTAGTAGTAGTAGTAGTAGCAGTAGTAGTAGCAGTAGTAGTACTAGTAGTAGATTGAAGTAGTACTTTAGTGTACTGTGACTGTAGGTCCACTGGGTCATGTTATTGTTATGAAAAAGTCACGTTGTAAAGTTTGGTCTGTAAACACATAACTCCCATGTGTCGAAAACACACATGGACCTTTACTGCAAATACTGCAAATACTTCAAATACTACAACACATATACTGCAGTGCTCACATGTACTCTGGGTCCTATGAGGAGACACGAAAGTTCCACACAAAACTGCAGTGTGGAACTTTTCAGGTGAAGGGTTCGTCGCCCAACGGTTTTCCCCATGGAGATATTGTTGCTTTGTCTGGAATGTTTCGCAGTATGGCATTAAACGTTTCTATCTCCATGGAGACCAAACCAAACCAAGTTCCAGGTCAGATCTGTGGAGAGGCGACCCCGCTCACAGTCAGAATGTCTGTTTTTCTCGGTATTTTTGAGCTATAAAACCACCTGTAATTGAATAAATGTAAAGTAGAGCTGTTTAAAGTCACACTGCGGAACATTCCAGGCAGAGCAGTGGCGTATCCATATTCCTCCACCAGAAAAGTTACGCAATGCACCTTTAAGTCATGTTCTAATGTTGTTTCCTCCTCAAAAACAGACCCGAAGTTGTGTTTTGTTTCATTCGCACACGTCTGAATAACTCTTAAAGCTGCAACCTGGTTTAGTCCTGGTTTAGTCCTGGTTTAGTCCTGGTTTAGTCCTGGTTTGGTCCTGGCTTGGTCCTGGCTTGGTCCTGGTTTAGTCCTGGTTTAGTCCTGGTTTAGTCCTGGTTTAGTCCTAGTTTGGTCCTGGTTTAGTCCTGGTTTGGTCCTGGTTTGGTCCTGGTTTGGTCCTGGTTTAGTCCTAGTTTGGTCCTGGTTTAGTCCTGGTTTGGTCCTGGTTTAGTCCTGGTTTGGTCCTGGTTTATACCTGGTTTAGTCCTGGTTTAGTCCTGGTTTGGTCCTGGTTTAGTCCTAGTTTAGTCCTAGTTTAGTCCTGGTTTAGTCCTGGTTTGGTCCTGGTTTAGTCCTAGTTTAGTCCTGGTTTGGTCCTGGTTTAGTCCTGGTTTAGTCCTAGTTTGGTCCTGGTTTAGTCCTGGTTTGGTCCTGGTTTAGTCCTGGTTTAGTCCTGGTTTAGTCCTGGTTTAGTCCTGGTTTAGTCCTAGTTTGGTCCTGGTTTAGTCCTGGTTTGGTCCTGGTTTAGTCCTGGTTAGGTGTAATATGAGCCGTTTAAACACACTGACCCATAAACACTGTGGAGAGTCGCTGTCCAATACACACGAGCCCAAAAGTTCATGTTGTCATAGCGACTGGCACAGTGGAACCTCCTCGCCCTCGCCCGGTGGTCGCCTCACTTCCTGCTCACGTTCTTGGCGTCGGTCCAGGGCAGCCCGGTGGCGGGAAACGGCCGCTGCACTGTAAAAAAAGAGCCTCACAGGGAGCAGGCTCTGTTTACAAGAGAGGAGTACTAACACTGTGTACTTATACTACTAACACTGTGTACTTATACTACAGGGACTACTAACACTGTGTACTTATACTACTAACACTGTGTAGTTATACTACAGGGACTACTAACACTGTGTACTTATACTACTAACACTGTGTACTTATACCACAGGGACTACTAACACTGTGTACTTATACTGCAGGGAGTACTAACACTGTGTACTTATACTACTAACACTGTGTACTTATACTACAGGGACTACTAACACTGTGTACTTATACTGCAGGGAGTACTAACACTGTGTACTTATACTACTAACACTGTGTACTTATACTACTTACACTGTGTACTTATACTACAGGGACTACTAACACTGTGTACTTATACTGCAGGGAGTACTAACACTGTGTACTTATACTGCAGGGAGTACTAACACTGTGTACTTATACTACTAACACTGTGTACTTATACTACAGGGACTGCTAACACTGTGTACTTATACTGCAGGGAGTACTAACACTGTGTACTTATACTGCAGGGAGTACTAACACTGTGTACTTATACTACTAACACTGTGTACTTATACTACAGGGACTACTAACACTGTGTACTTATACTGCAGGGAGTACTAACACTGTGTACTTATACTGCAGGGAGTACTAACACTGTGTACTTATACTACTAACACTGTGTACTTATACTACAGGGACTACTAACACTGTGTACTTATACTGCAGGGAGTACTAACACTGTGTACTTATACTACTAACACTGTGTACTTATACTACAGGGACTACTAACACTGTGTACTTATACTGCAGGGACTACTAACACTGTGTACTTATACTGTAGGGAGTACTAACACTGTACTTATACTGCAGGGAGTACTAACACTGTGTACTTAAACTGCAGGGAGTACTAACACTGTGTACTTAAACTGCAGGGAGTACTAACACTGTACTTATACTGCAGGGAGTACTAACACTGTGTACTTATACTGCAGGGAGTACTACCACTACTACAGATTTATAGCCTATGACTACTGCTAACACTACCACTTTTACTGCTAGAATTGTACTTGTACTTGGCTTATTAGTACTACTACAAGACCTACAGCTATGACTACTACTACTACTACTACTACTACTACTGCTACTGCTGCTGCTGCTGCTGCTGCTGCTGCTGCTACTGCTACTACTACTACTACTACTACTACTACTACTACTATTTATACTGTTGCTGGTGCTACTACTAGTAGTACTAGTACTACTAGTACTAGTACTAGTACTAGTACTAGTAGTAGTAGTAGTAGTAGTAGTAGTAGTAGTAGTAGTACAATTATTGTGAAACACAAAACCAGGATTATGACACAACACACTGCAAGAAGTTTGTGCAAGAACTAAACCAGGACTAGCCCAGGACTAGATTAGGACTAAATCAGAACAAAACCAGGACTTTCTACTTGTATTTGTGTGCAGTATCAAATAGTAAAAGTACACACATTTGGTAGTATTGGTATTACTTGCAGAGGCAGAGTTTGTACATCATAGGAGTGCAGCATATAACTGTTAACTTCTACTTGAAATCATTTCCCAGTATTTTGCAGTACTTCTAAGAATTCTGATTTCTACAGTGTACTTCTGTCTGTCGCTCTGTTTACCCCAAGCCCCGCCCCTGCCTTCTGATTGGCCCGTTAGCACATCCCCGCCCCGCCCCCTTACATCATGCGCGTACATTGCGTCACCCTGACCGGGGCCATGTGCGTGTACGTCCAAACCCCGCCCCCGCTGCAGCGCGATTGGCCGAGGCTGCATTCCGACCCCGCCCCCGCTGGCTCCTGATTGGTCGAGGGCAGTTTTGGCGGGTAAATGGGCTCCCCGTGGCTGAGCAAAACATCCAAAACAAAAGCAGACACACGTGGTCCAAGACATGTGGGGACTAAACCAGGACTAAACATGGACTAAACCAGGACTAAACCAGGACTAAACAAGAACTAAACCAGGACTATACCAGGACTAAACCAGGACTAAACATGGACTAAACCAGGACTAAAACCTGGACTAAACCAGGAATAAACCAGGACTAAACAAGAACTAAACCAGGACTATACCAGGACTAAACCAGGACTAAACCAGGACTATACCAGGACTAAACCAGGACTAAACAAGAACTAAACCAGGACTATACCAGGACTAAACCAGGACTAAACATGGACTATACCAGGACTAAACCAGGGCTAAACATGGACTAAACCAGGACTATACCAGGACTAAACCAGGACTAAACATGGACTATACCAAGACTAAACATGAACTAAACCAGGACTAAACAAGAAACTATATCAGGACTAAACATGGACTATACCAGGACTAAACCAGGGCTAAACATGGACTAAACCAGGACTATACCAGGACTAAACATGGACTATACCAAGACTAAACCAGGGCTAAACATGGACTAAACCAGGACTAAACATGGACTATACCAGGACTAAACATGGACTAAAGTAGGACTAAACCAGGACTAACAAATGTAATCAAATGAAGCCTATAATAAAAGAAAAACAAACTCTCTCTCCCTCTCTCTTCTCTCTGTTTCTCTTGTGTTTACCAAAAACTGAAAACAGTTTGTACAGAGAGAGAGGAAGAGAAAGAAAGAGAGGGGGGGGGGAGAGAGAGGGAGAGAGAGAGAGAGAAAGAAAGAAAAGAGAGGGAGAAAGAAAGAAAGAAAGAAAGGAGAGAGGGAGAAAGAAAGAAAGAAAGAAGAGAGAGAAAGAAAGAGGGAGAAAGAAAGAGGGGGGAGAAAGAAAGAGGGAGAGAGAGAAAGAAAGAGAGGGGAGAGAAAGGAGAGAGGGAGAAAGAAAGAGAGAGGGAAGAAAGAAAGAGAGGGAGAAAGAAAGAGAGAGAGAAAGAAAGAGAGAGAGAGAAAGAGAGAGAGGGGGAGAGAGAGAGAAAGAGAGAGGGAGAAAGAAAGAAAGAAAGAGAGAAAGAAAGAGATGGGAGAGAAAGAGAGAGGGGGAGAAAGAGAGAGAGAGAAAGAAAGAGGGAGGGAGAAAGAAAGAAAGAAAAAGAAAGAGGGAGGGAGAAAGAAAGAAAGAGAGGGAGGGAGAAAGAAAGAGAAAGAGAGGGGGAGAAAGAGGGAGAGAGAAAGAAAGAAAGAAAGAAAGAAAGAAAGAGAGGAAGAAGGAGGGAGAAAGGGAAAGAGAGAAGGATAGGGGCAAAGAAGGAGAGAGGAGGAGAGAGAATGTGGGACAGGGAAGTGAGAGAGAAAAAGAGAAGAGACAAACTTAAAAATTAGGCAACACTTCCCTCTAGTGGACAGAGGCGGAACTACACAGGGATAGACACGTACTGTGTACTTATACTGCAAACAGTATTGTAGTACCACTGATTCTGAGTACATGTAAGGACCTCTAGTCCTACTACTACTACTACTACTACTACTACTACTACTACTACTACTACTACTACTACTACTACTACTACTACTACTACTACTACTACTACTACTACTACTACTGACCTCTAGTCCTACTATTACTACTACTGACCTCCAGCCTACTACTACTGCTACTGCTACTGCTACTACTACTACTACTACTACTGACCTCTAGTCCTACTACTACTACTACTGTTACTGCTACTACTACTACTACCACTACTACTACTACTACCACTACTACTACTACTACAGAGGGAATGGCATAGGCCACAATGCATATTCACAGTTTGTTACTTTCACAAAATCTCACAGAGATTTAGATATCATTATATCCCTATTTTTAACTCCAGTGTCAGAAAAAACATTATTTTTGAGCAATAAAATCTGCAAATGAATAAATGTAAAGTAGAGCTGTTTAATGTCACACTGTGGAACATTCCAGGCAGAGAAATTACGTATCCATAGAAACAAGCAGGTGATGGACCCCAAGTGAAAAGAAACACTGTGCACTTTTAAACTCCAGCTCTTCTCCTCCAGCTCCTCCAGGGGGACCCAAGGCGTTCCCAGGCCAGCCGGGAGACATAGTCCCTCCCAGTGGGACATTGACTTAGTCCTGGTTTAGTCTTGGTTTAGTCCTGGTCTAATTCTGGTTTAGTCCTGCTTTAGTCCTGGTTTAGTCCCAGAACACCTCCTGAGGGAAGCGTCCAGAACAGACACCTGAGACTCAGCTGCTCCTCTCGACATGGAGGAGCGGCTCTACTCCGAGCTCCTCCCATGTGACTGAGCTCCTCACTCTATCTCTAAGGGAGCGTCCAGCCACTCCGTGGAGGAAACTCATTTTGGCCGCTTGTATCTGCGATCTCGTCCTTTCGGTCATTGCCCAGAGCTGACCATAGGTGTCAAATCAATCAAATCAAGTGAAATCAAATAAAAATCAAGTCAAATCTCAAAATTAAGTCTGAAATCTCCAAAAATCCAAGTCACGACCACCTCTGTTATTCCTTCCCTGCGTTTCAATGTGTATTATTCAAATAACTTCTCCACAGATGTCATTTTTTTGGGCAGGATGGTGATGGGCTCCTCGCTGCCGCTCACAAACACGGGGAAGAGCTTCTGATGGTGGATCTGGACGAAGGCGTGGATCACTTTCTTGGTGTCTGCGTCGTAAAACGTCAGTTTGCGCTTGTTACATTCGAGATGGAGCCTGACTCTTTGCGGGCGCGTTCGGACCTTCAGAGGAGCCCCTTCCCCCTTCTGCGCCGTGAACGTTTTATACTCCCCGTCTTTGTAGGACACCGACCACCAGCCCGTGTCCTTCTCCACCTCCTCGAAGTCCAGGATGTAGTAGGCGGAGTCCGTGACCACGCCCAGCTCCCAGTCCGCGCAGTCCCCGACGTGCACGTCCCAGCTGTGAGATCCGGACTCGAATCCGACGGAACCGCGCACGGTTTCGACGTCCAGGCGAATCCTCTCCGGGTTTCGTGGAAGTTTCTGCTCGTCTCCGAGAGTGAAACTGGTCAGATCGTCGGACAGGACCAGTTCAGGATGGGCTGTGTTTGGATCCAGTATGACCGGAGAGAAGTTCACCGTCGTCTTCATGCTGTTCCAGATATTGAAGCCCAGGTTGCCCAGATGGTTGGCCTGGTCTATCAGAGCTCCTGAGCCCAGCTGTGGTTCCTCCAACAGGGAGCAGCGCTGAACTCTCCCCACCGTCGCCTTGTACTTGAGCAGGAAGGGGACGTCTGCGGCCCTCAGCTGCTCCTCCGTGGCTCTGATGGTTTCCGACAGAACTTCTATCTCTCTGCTCACAGCTGCCATCTTGTCCTTCATCCTCTGAGTCTTCTGCTCCTCTTCCTGCATCAGAGCCTTCATTCGCTTCTCCTCTTCCTTCACCAGAAACTCGTGAAGGTTCTTAAACTCCTCACGGATGATCTTCTTCGACTGAATCGCCTGTTGTTTGATGTGAACCAAACCGAGCACTCCGTTTTTTTGAAACTCGTGGAGGAGATCTAATTTGTTCATCAGCGGCGTCAGATCTTCCTCCAGTTTCCCTCTCAGGCTCTCGGCAGCTTCGGCGACCGGCCTAAAGGGGTGGTACTCGTGATTTTTGGAGTCCCTGCACACCAAACACACCGGTTCGAAATCGCGAAGACAGAAGAGCCGAAGCTTCTCAGAGTGAAGGCTGCAGACCTCTTTCTCCATTTCTTTTCTCTCGTTCTCCAGCCCCTTCCTCACCAGCTTCCATCTCTCCAGGACTTCAGTGGCGTTCCTCAGGGCCAGGTTTCGGATCGGGACTCTTCTCGTTTCTCTCTCTCTACAAACAGGACATGTGTTGCCCTGGTCCTCCTCATTCGAAGTCCACCACTGCTCGATGCATACTTTGCAGAAACTGTGGCTGCACGTCAACACGATGGGATCTTCGAATAAGCTGCGACAAATCGGGCAAGACAAGTTCTCGTCCTCCTCGGGCGGAAAATCCATTTTTTATTACAGAGATTTCAAACATATGTGTTCTGCTGGATCTTGAGCTTAAGATCTGCCTCTTCGTGTAAGCAGTACTGACTTAAGTAAAACTGGTATGAACAGGTGGAGTCGTGTTGAGTCATTTTTCGTAAACAGCGTTTTGTTTTTCTTTCAGGGAATTTCCTCAACGCCTATAATTAATGGATTAAAATAGAAGTGAAACTGAGCAGATGCTATTATGTAAGTGTTATTCTGACATATTTTGGGTAATAAGGTATTAAACATAGGCGTAACCCTTTAACGCTGCCAAAACATGGACTAACTAGTTCTTATAAACGCACTGACGAAAGGGACAGAGACAAAAGTCAAATACTGCAAAAATGATACAGTAAAAGTATTGAATAAAAGTTTGAAGCAAATTACATTATTTTTAGGGATGCACCGATGTGAAAATTTTAGCCAATGCCGATATCCGATATTAATGTTGCTGTTATCAGCCGATACCGATATTAACCGATACCGATTTATTTTTATTTATTTATATATATATATATATATATATATATATATATATATATATATATTTTTTTTTTATTTATATATATATATATATATATATATATATATATATATATATATATATATAATTTTTTTTTTTTTTTATATACATTTTTTTTCCCCATGGCATGAAATTTTCACTTTCTGAGGCTTTTGAACGTTAATGTGAGCTCCCCTACCCTGTTTAGGCCCCCCCCCCACGGCTAAAAGTTGCGAAATGTCTAAACTGAGCATTTGTGATCCTTTTCTGCGTTTGAAAAAAACACAGCTCAAACGGGCGATTCTGAACAAGGCAACTATGTGACGTCACATCGAAAAATGCAGCTCCACCCCCCGTCTGTGTCTCTACTCAGCGTCTCTGTAAATCACGCCCAGAGAGTTTGGACTGCGAAGGAGCTACGCAATGCGAAATGCGTTTTTTTTTATTTGCCTGGAGGCACATGCGAGTGTTTCTAGGCTCGGAAGTCCTTTATCTGAGCCTGTGGACATCTGAAACAGCAGTGGTTTAATTTTATTTTCTGTGGAAATGTGTTTATTTTTTAATGGAACGCTTTTCATCTCTTCCTCCGTGCAAAAACGCGGAAGTGGGGCCAGCGCACAGCTGAAGAGGAAAGAGTTTGGCCACGCCCCCACCCCCTACTATAGGCCATCTCTGTCCTCCTCATTTGTATTCAAGCAACAACGCCCATAATGGAGTGTTCCAGAGTGACATTTATGACTCTTTCTCATCTTATCTCTCTTTCTCATGCACTGAGTCTTGATTTTGAAGAAGGATTCATTTACAGTATTAGGGAACCATTAAGGAGCCATATAAAAGCATCAAGAAGTACCATGTCATGGGACCTTTAAATTCTGAGATAACATTTTATACAGACTGAAAATCATGCAAAATGAATTTTTGAATGTCTTCTTTTATTTTCAAAACGTGTTTTGATTCCTGATTTTTTTTTTTTTTTCCCAATTTTTTTTTATAGTGTAACATTGGGTTCTGCGTCCTGATTGGCTAAGGGATCTTTGCCGATTGACGTTATAGATGTTATAGATGTTCACCTTTAGCGGAAGTGTACGGCAGATGCGCTCCGCCGTAAGAGCAAGTTTACAAGTGAACAGGCTTTCGTGTAATAGACAATACGCAAACACAATCTACGCTGCTGGATGTTTCGTGGACAACTGTTTGGGACACAAATATATCACCTTTCGGACAAATGTTTTGTTTTGAGAAGAAAAACAAGCTTTATTTCATGTTCCAGGGAAGTTACCGGACCTACTTACGTGGGCTCCAGAAAGCGAGCCGAACCGGGATCAGCTGAGAGTGTCAGAGGTAAGCCGGTGTCAACACACGTAACTTTTAGAAGGAAACCCATTTTAAAAAATGAACTATCCCTTTAAAGGGATAGTTTTTTTTTTTTTTTTAATGTGAATCTGTATGGCGTCCCCTTCAGCAGTGTCGTGCATTAACACCGACTTACCCCTGACAGTGTCCTCTGAGCCGAGTTCTACCCCGGTTCTGGCGATGACGAAAGTAGGTCCGGCAAGTTAGCGGCGATGTTTACAAGTGAACAGGCTAATAATAATAATAACAGGCGCGCAGTGATACGACTTGAGAGAAAATAGCTCCTTGCGAATTAGACTTCTGAATTTTTCGCAGACAAATGTTTTCTGACGCAATCACTTTTTGGACAAATATTGTTTTGAGAAGAAAAACAAGCTTTATTATCTGGCGGACCTACTTTCGTCAGTTCCAGAAACGGGGCAGAACTCAGCTCAGAGGACACCGTCAGGGGTAAGTCAGTGTTAAAGGAAAAGTAACGTTTTTTACAATCTGAGCCTTATTTCTGCAATAAAACAAGTTGTTTTACTCACCCATAGCACTTTGGTGTCATATGGAGCACTTCCAGTGATGTTTTAGATTTGCGATCTCCATAATGTGAGTTCTCGGGGCACATGTTTGCGGTCTCCAAATAACACAAACTTTAGTACTTTTCAAATCATTGAAGCTCGATGTCTTAGTCTACAATTTCGTTTGGTCAAAAGTGGCCTGTAATCCGAGATTTAGCCATAGTTTCGGGTAGATGAGGATGCCAGTGCGCATGTGCGGAGTGTGCTCTCAGCTCCCAGGACCCAAACTTGAAACGCAAAGCTGTAAACTATGGATAAATCTCAGATTACAGGCCACTTTTGATTCAAATGAAAACGTAGACTAAGACATCGCGCTTCTATGATTTGAAAAGTGCTAAAGTTTGTGTTATTTGGAGCCCGCACGGGGCATATTACATGCTCAGGGAATATATTATATGCCCCGAGCTATGGCTAGAAGTCGCGCTAAGCTAACGCTAATCTAAAACATCTCTGGAAGTGCTCCATATGACACCAAAGTGCTATGGGTGAGTAAAACAACTTGTTTTATTACTGAAATAAGGCTCAGATTGTAAAAAAAACGTTACTTTTCCTTTAAGGCACGACACTGCTGAAGGGGACGCCATACAGATTCACATTTTAAAAAAAGATCCCTTTAAATGACACTGACACTGCTGCTTAAATGACGCTGCTGCTTAAATGACACATTTGAGCTTTATTCCGCTCCACATTGTGTGTTTTACTTATTTGTATTATACACAAGCCTTTTGTACTTTTGTTACGGGTATATGTAATGTTTTAGTCATGGTGTTTATTGTCTTGTTTATCACATGTTTTATGTTCACTGTGGGCCTAGGGGGCGCTGCAATTTCAAACCCTGTGTGTGCAACCTGTACATATGGTTTTTGACAATAAAGCTGAACTTTGAAGCAGAATAAGAGTAAGACTGGAGGGCATGTTTAGTTCCATTGGTTTATTAACTCATTTCTTTCAATACTTGACATTGTTTTAATATGAAACACTGGAAATCAAGATGCTCAACTCATGCTCATTTTAAACGTGCCATAGTTTTTGGGACAAGGCAGAATGATTACGATTTCAGCCGGCATTAAAAAGACGTCATCAAAATGTTCATCTCTAATGGAGCTCAGAAGTACATTTTTAATAAAGTTTCAGAAACAGATTTTAAATAAAATTCTAGGCCTTGTGGTCATTAGTCACCAAGATTTTTAATATTAATTTATTTCAGAAAGTCTATGAGAAAAATCAATGAGAAATTTACTTCCAGCACAAAGGGCGTCACTGCTGAGCTCCACTGGCCTGAACGTTTAAATCATTTAAACCGTGTTCGCCACAGCAGGTTTCCTAAAGACGTTTTTCAAACTGGCTGATGTTCAGAAGTCTGACCGTTGAGTCCAGCACCTGCGTGAAGTTGGCCCCCATCAAACGTACACCTAGACAAAAACTATGTTGATCGTTTGCGCCGTTTTGTGCTGCAAAAATTTTCGTTTGTGCTGCTTTAGTTTTTTAGATATTAACGATTCTTTTATAGGTCAATTTGGGGTCAGCCAGCCCCCCACGAAGCTTAAAAATGCTTTAAATTGCCCAAAATGGTGTCAGTTGTTTGTGCTTCGTTTGTGCTGTTTTGTGCTGCAAAAAGTTCCGTTTGTGCTGCTTTATTTTTTGAGGGGGGGCTGGCTGACCCCAATTTGACCTATAAAAGAATCGTTAATATCTCAAAAACTAGAGCAGCACAAACAAAACTTTTTGCAGCACAAAACAGCACAAACGAAGCACAAACGATTGACATAGTTTTTGTGTCGGTGTGCGTTTGATGGGGGCCAACTTCACGCAGCTGAGTCCAGCTTATAATTCATGAAACATTTTTAAGCAGGACTGAAAAGCATTTTTATTTGTGATCTGCGGAAAAGTCTGAGGGTTTATTTTGAACAAGTTCATAGTTTACAAATAAAAACAGATAGGAAAAAAAATGGTTTCTGTTGAACAAAAAACAAAAAAACACAAATGATCAAAATGACTACATTTGAAGCTTCAGTCGATCTCAAACTGCACAAAATACTTCTACTATTTTACTTTTTAAGTATATTTTTATACAGGTACTTCAATACTTTTACTTAAGTATTTGCTTGAGTATTTCTTTGCTCTGGTATCTGTACTTTTACTTAAGTCACAAAATGGAGCATTTCTTCCTCCACGGCACACATGGCACAGTATGATGTATGCGTCTGTATTATGGAGGAGTGCAAGTATGTCGGGGTCTTGTTCTCGAGTGAGGGGAGGATGGAGCGTGAGATCGTCAGGTGGATCGGTGCAGCGTCGGTAGTGATGCGGTCGCTGTACCGGACCGTTGTGGTGAAGAGGAAGCTGAGCCGAAAGGCAAAGCTCTCGATTTCCCGTCGATCTACGTCCCTCCCCTCACCTATGGTCATGAGCTCTGGGGAATGACCGAAAGGACGAGATCGCGGATACAAGCGGCCGAAATGAGTTTCCTCCACAGAGTGACTGGACACTCCCTTAGAGATAGGGTGAGGAGAGCTCCTCACACGGGAGGAGCTCGGAGTAGAGCTGCTGCTCCTCCACGTGGAGAGGAGCAGCTGAGGTGGCTCGGGCGTCTGTTCCGGACGCCTCCTGGACTCCTCCCTCGGGATGTGTTCCGGGCACGTCCCACCGGGAGGAGGACCCGGAAGACCCAGGACACGCTGGAGGGACTATGTGTCCCGGCTGGCCTGGGAACGCCTTAGGGTCCCCCTGGAGGAAGTGTCCGGGGTGAAGGAAGTCTGGGAGTCCCTGTTTAGACTGTTGCCCCGGATAAGAGGAAGAACATGGATGGATGTGTTTGTATTATATTAAATATTATTATATCAGTATTATATAAAAATATATATTATATTGAAAATGATTATACAGGTATTATTATATATTATTATAGCTGTATTAATTAAATATTATATCTGTATTATTGTTATATAAATAATAATAATAAACACATTTCTGTATGCGTGAGGTGTGAGCCGCCGACCTGCTCAAAGTGAAAACAAATGTACAAAAGGAACGTTTGAGGAATTTTATTTAAGACTGAAATAATAAAAGTATTTTGACACAAATACGAACATTTTCAATCAACAAAATCACTTCAAATGAAATAAATCGACCAGTAAAACAGAAGAAAATACTTCCCCTTTCAAATCCCAACCGGACTGAAGTGGTGTACCACAGTTTAAAGGTGCATTCTGAAACTTTTCTGGTGGAAAAGCTTGTCTCCATGGTGATGTTAGTGCGTTGCCTGTGAAGTTACACAGTGCAGCATTAAATCCATCTCCACAGAGACAGGACCAGGCCAGTCACGGCTCAGATCTGTGGAGAGTTGAGTAAATGCGGGTAATACAAGTTTAAAGCTATACTGAGGAATATTCCAGGCATCTCCATGGAGACAAACAGGGAAAGGACCAACTTCAAAGCACTTTAAACAACTGTTAGTAATGTGTTAAACCAAGAATTACATGAAAGTAACACTTAAAGGTGCACGGCGTAACATTTCTGGTGGAGGGTGTGCTGCCTGTCTCCATGGAGATGTTACCGCTTTCCCTGGAATGTTCCATGGTATGACTTTAAACATATCCATGTAGCGTTTCTGTTGCTCAAAAATACAGTCGTTCCTTCTGTGGATAGGGGCGCCTCTCCACAGATCTGACCTGTGATGGAGCTCCCTCGTGACAAATAGGTTTAATCTATACTGCGGAACATTCTAGATGAAGCTAGAACGTTTCCATGGAGACAAACAGGTAGCAGGACTAAACCAAATACATTTTTATTGCCAAATGTCAGTCTGGAAATGCCTTATTTCTCAGTTAGCTTAGCCCTAAAAACTAAAAACTGCAAAATAATAATACAAAATTGTTGTTTCCTGCTCTTATAAAGTGAATTTAAAAACTTATTTCAAACTAATTTATACAGGCACTTCACGTAAAACTATAAAAGAATAAAATTTTATAAAAATTATTTAAAAGCTGCATTGTGTAATTTTTCTGGCGGAGGGTCCGTCAATCGCTTTTCTCCTTGGAGAGGTTATTGCTTTGACTGGAATGTTCCACAGTATGGCATTTCTATCTCCATGGAGACCAAACCAGACCAAGTTACAGGTCAGATCCGCGGAGAGGCGACCCCGTTCACGGTAAGAATGCCCGTTTTGTTTTTAGAGGTATTTTTGAGCGATATAAAAAATAAAATAAAATAAAAAAAACTAATTGAATGAATGTTCCCTCCACCAGAAAAGTTACACAATGCAGCTTTAAGAAGAAAATCGGCAAAAGTGAGTCCAGTAAAAGTTACATGTTTGTTTTTGTTTGTTTTTTTTAAGTAAAATAAGACCCAATTCAGAAAGAAACAAATTTGAAATGATGACCAAATCTCTATAGAAGATAAACGTTTAAAAAAAGGACAAAAAACAACAACAAAAAAGGAAAATTAAGACTCAATCAATTCAGAAAGAAGCGAGTTTGAAATGACAGAAAAACTCTATAGAAGTTACATGTAAAAAGACAAAAAAAAAGTAAAATAAAACTCAATTTAGAAAGAAATTAGATTTAAATGACAAAAAATAAAAATACAGAAGTTACATGAAAAAAGACAAAAAACAACAAAAAAGGCTAAATTAAGACTCAACTCTGAAAGAAATTAGACTGAAATTATGAAAAATACAGAAGTTACATGTAAAAAAGACAAAAAAGGGTAAAATAAGATTCAATTCAGAAAGAAATGAGTTTGAAATGATGAAAAATCTGTATAGAAGTTACATGTAAAAAAACAAAAACAAAAAAAGGTAAATTAAGACTCAATTCAGAAAGAAATTAGATTGAAATGACAAAAATATAAAAGTTACATGAAAAAAGACAAAAAAACAACAACAAAGGGTAAATTAAGACTCAATTCAGAAAGAAACGAGTTTGAAATGACAAAAAAATCTGTAGAATTCAATCTGACTGAACCCACATTTAATTTAAATTTATATTTAAATGGACGTTGCTGTGTGATCGGAGCAGTGTGAAATTCGACGGTGTTGAAATAATCATTTGCTTTAAGATTCATAATTTACAAATGTACAAATTAAAGCAGAACTAAGCAACATTTTTAAGCAAGTGTCGCTGAAAGTCCATGCGATGGTTCAACATGTTTTGAGTGTTTCAGAGTGATTTCGTCTTCTCTTCCTGCTTTCTGGATTTTTATTCTTAAATATATTTGGCAGTTGTGTTTTTGTATGTGATTTTACCACTTTACTTCCAATAAAAACGAAAATAAAACGGTGTATTCTCACAAAGATGCTGCAGGAGGTGCTCTGTCATCGAGTTACTTAGTTCTGCTTTAACAAAAGATGATTATATTTTATTAAATTATGTGTAATAGGCCGGGTTTCATTTCCTTTTCCTCACTTCGTTCTCCTCCATTTCTTTATTTTTCAGCAAAGAAAACCACAGAATGAAGGAGTAAACCCGAGGGAGGCTTCAGGAGGCAGACGTCAGAAAAAAAAATACAAATTAAAAATCAAACTTTATCGGACTCAGTGAGAAGTTTAGATCCTCTTCTCTTCAGAGGAATCGAGGAGAAGGAAGCGAGGAAAGCGAAACGAGACCCGACCTTAGACCCGACCTTTCCACGTCCGTCTAGTTTCGCTTCCCTCAAAAACTGCGGCGCCGCGCTTATTCATCACGGGCGCTTCCGTTGTTCAAAAATACAGTCATTCCTTCTGTGGATGGGGCGCCTCTCCACAGATCTGAGCTGTGACCTGCTCGTCTCCCTCGCGTTGGACAGCTTTAATGTACACCGTGGAACCTTCTCGACAAAGCAAGAACATCTCCATGGAGACAAGCAGGCGGTGGAGCCTCAACTAGAAATGGTACGCAGTGCAGCTTTAACAACGATCTAACAGTTTGTAGTCGAACACTGCATCCCTAAACTCCTAAACTAAAAAAAAAAATAGTACGTGAAAATAAAAGTGATTATTTCATTTTTATTCAAACGAAAAAAGTGGCTCCTGAGTGCAAAAATACTGAAATATTGAAATATCGTATCATTTAATTTGATGATACAGTATCGATATCGTGGGCTGCTGTATCGATATACTGCCGAGAGTATTTTGAGGAATTTACTGAATTATTTTGTGTAAGAGCTAAGATTGTGTTGACATTTTCACTGTTTTGATGAGTAAAATTAGTTTTTTTATATTAACTTAGACTTAGTATCACAGCCATGATTTAGCCTTTGTTTTTTATTGAAATGTATCGTATATATATATCTAAAAAATATCATTTTGAATCAAAAGTGCACTGTATCGTATCGTGGCCCATTTATCGAGGCGTGTTTCGTATCAATAACTGCTCAATGACACCCAACGTTACTCCAGAGATGTTTACGTTTCATTTAACTCTTGCCATCACACCCACAGCGGCGGCGGATCTGTACGAGCGCAGTCAGCCCGAGCGGAGGGCGAGCGCCACCTTCAGGCAGCCCAGCTCGTCGCCGTCCTTCCCCAGCACGCCCTGAGCCCGGTACAGGCCGTTCGTGAGCCAGTACGGAAGCTCCACGTCCGGGAGGAAAAAGTCCGACTTGGGCAGAGAGTAAGAGCCCTGGGGGAAGACACAACGGTTCAAAGATCTCGTCTTTCTCATTCAGACTCAGATTAGAGACAAAATGAGACTCAAAATGAAAATAAAATAAAAAAAAGAAAAAAAAAGAATTGTCATCAGTGTAACAACAAAATGCACCAATATTTCTAGAACAGGGGTGTTCAATGTGTCGATCGCGATCAACCGGTAGCTCGGAGGCCAAGTTCAGGGCTTAATGCTCATTTCTGATTTTTTTTGTGAAATCCGACTTTTTGCACATGCGCCCCAGAGGACACAACGAGGTCACACGCAGCGAGCGTGTTCAATGTTTACGGAAGTCACCGCAAGTGAAGTTGCTGGGACTAATCCGGGACTAAACCAGGATTAAAAGGAGAATTAACGTTTTTTACAATCTGAGCCTTATTTCGGTAATAAAACAAGTTGTTTTACTCACCCATATCACTTTGGTGTCATATGGAGCACTTCCAGAGATGTTTTAGATTAGCGATATCCGTAATGCGATTTCTCGGGGCATACTCAAACGAAAGCGTAGACTAAGACATTGAGCTTCTATGATTTGAAAAGTGCTGAAGTTTGTGTTATTTGGAGACCGCAAACATATGCCCCGAGAACTCACATTACGGAGATCGCTAATCTAAAACATCTCTGGAACTGCTCCATATGACACCAAAGTGCTATGGGTGAGTAAAACAACTTGTTTTATTACCGAAATAAGGCTCAGATTGTAGAAAACGTTAATTCTCCTTGTGTGTGATCCCAGTCAAAAAAGGTTTGCGCACCCCTGTTCTAGAAAATAAAAAAGATTAAAAACAAAAAAGCTATTAAAAATCTACAGGAAATATTGATGATTTAACCAGTGGTGAATTTTCGAGTGGCGGTATAAATTGGTCGTGTTTCCACTGGATGTGGTGACTTTAGTACAGCTCCTGTTTCTGGTGTTCGTCTGCAAATGACCGACGTGTCGTTTTCCTTTCGGTTCAAAACCCCTGACTCCACTTCTGGTCCCGCTGAAGCCATTTCTGAAATACTGTCGATGGCCAGGTTCACTGACTGGAGTCGAGAACACGTGACCTGTCCACGCGCAGCATGCCGTTTCTGAATGGTGGCGACCAGTTAGGAGCACTGCAAAAAAGCGCGACTTTAACGCAACTTTAACAATGCCAAAATCATGTCACGATTTTCTGTCTAAAACGATAGATTGTTCAGCCCCATTAAACAGTATTTTTATGTTGTAATACAGTGAGTTCTTGGGTCTAGTCACTGATAGAAATGATCAGCTTCAGCATTTGTGAATTTACTTTTTAGATATCTGCAGGGATGAAAGTGCCCAGTCATGGAAAAAGCGGAAAGACACGGCCACCCACCGGAAAATTTTAGAATTTCTGAAATTTGGAATTCTAGATGCTATATGTTTCCAATAAAGTAAAACTGTAAATCAAAGTACAAAAAAACCCACATTTTATAAACAGGTACTAGTAGTATATATTTAAACATAAATTTTGATGAGTTTTTGCTTTGCACTTAGTCTTGCTCTTCTAATCAGAGGCATTGATGAGGAGCCTGTGCGCTATGAGCAGGAGGAGAGAGCCTGAAAAGGCGCTAAGTGAGGCACGGGCAGGTAGGATGTTTTATAAAGTTTAACCTGCTCTGTGATACACGCTGTGACGCAAAGACGCTGTTGCGAAAGAGCTGCGCGCGTTCACTCGCTCGCTCAGTGACTTGCGGTGTCTGCGGCTCCAGACGAGCATACGGGCTCGCGCGGCCCGCACACCGGTAGAAGTTTAATACGAAACACGTACTTTTGTTCTGAATACAGGACGATTTCGTTTTTCAAGGGACAGTTGGCGACCCTCAACACAACTATACATAAATATATACAGTGATACCTCACCTTACGAAAGACCCTACAAACAAAAGATCCAAGTTATGAAACGCCTTCACGTTAAATTTTGGTCTCTAAATACGAAAGAAAATTCAAGTTACGAAACGCGAAATCTCAAAAATTCAAATAATGCGCGCTCAGCCACACACATTATACGCTTTTCTCAGACTGGATTTAAACTTTTCTCGCATTTGTCTCTCGTTTAAACACTCAAACTTTCATAGATTTTCAACAAAATGTATTAATAGTGAAGTGTGGGGGGAAGGGTGAGGGCAGAGAAGTGTGCACAAGGACACGTGTGCGATTGCGCAGCATGATCCGGCGCGGGGCTGCGAGCATGAGACCAGTGCTCAAACCGTGCCTCCTCTAGACCAGGTCTAAACCAGGTCTAAACCAGGACTAAACCACCGCGGCTCTGGCATGCGTTCGTTCATGCGCTCAGACTGCGTGCCGTCCCGAGGGGAGCACATCCCTCCCCTCCTCGCTCCTCGCCTCAGCCGTGACTCGTGAGGTACACCGGCAGAGCTAGCACGAAACCAGGAAATAAACCCGCACGCGGCGCTTTAATCCTGGTTTAGACCAGGTCTAGACCTGGTCCAGTCCTGGTTTAGTCCAGGTCCAGTCCAGGTTTAGACCTGGTTTAGACCTGGTCTAGACCTGGTTTAGTTCTGGTCTAGACCTGGTTTATTCCACGTTTAGTCCTGGTCTAGTCTCTTAGCCAATCAGAACGCAGAACACAGTGTTACACTATAAAAAAAAGTTACACTATTAAAAAAAACTTGGAACGAATCAGGCTTTTTCCATTGAAATAGCTACTCAACTTATGAAAAATTCACGTTACGAAACCACTTCTGGAACGAATTAATTTCGTAAGGTGAGGTACCACTGTACATCCAAAATCTTTCTCAACGAATTTGCACATATTTAAAAAAAAATAAAAAAATTAAAAAAAAGATCCCGCGGCTGAAAAAAAAGCGGAGATCCCCTTTCATCCCTGTATTTGCTATGAAAGTTCAGTGTAATCAATAGGAAAAACTCTTGCCCCCATCTGCATCCCGTCTGCAGCCTCAAACCCAAAATACTGCCAAATGACCGACGTGTTTTCTTTGGGTTCAAAATCCCTGACTCTGCTTCTGGTCCCGCTGAAGCCATTTCTGAAATAGACGACCAGCTTCATTAATTGGACTCGAGAACACATGACCTGTCCACGCGCAGCACGCCGCTTCTGATTGGCGGGTTTAGCAGCGTGGCAGGGAGGCGGAACAGGCGGCATACATGTGTGAAATAGTTGACGAAACAGAACCTGGGTCAGTTAGGAGCACTGCTGAAAACTTTAACGATCTTTAACGATTTAAGCGACTTTAACGATCCCAAAATTGTGTTGTCTGAGATTGCGATTTTCGATCTAAAACGATAGATCATTCAGCCCTGTTTAACCTGAAGTGCGGTTTAGGAGCGTTTAGAGACAAAAGTGATAAGAGTAAAGTCAGACTCACAGGTTTGACGGGGCAGCGGCAGGGCAGTCCGTAGCTGCGCAGCGGCTCGGGACAGTCCTGACCTGGAGGAATCAGCTGGTCCAGGAGGTCGCACACGTTCTCATAGTGACAACTGCCAAACTCCTCCAGACATGGGATCTTCACCCAGAAACCAGCCACCTCCTTCTCCACGGTCATGTTTAACTGAGGAGACAAGGAGGAGAGAAAGAAGAGAAAAAGGAGAGGAGACAGGGGGTAGAGCAGGAGGGAAGGAGACGAGGAAAGATGGAGCGAAAGGAAGGAGGGAAAAAGAGGGAAAGAGACGAGGCGAGGAGAGAGACATGATGATCACATTATTAGAGATAGACCAATATATCGATATTTTGATTTTACCGTTTCGGTTTTAAATCTTTAAAAGTTTGTCCCGTATCCATGGAGACCGTGCTAAAGGCTAGCTGAGGACGTAGCTCTGGACATTTAGACTTAGACAAACTTCATTGATCCACAAGGGAAATGATTTGGACACAGCAGCACACACATCACAGTATATTATAATAACAAAGAGTAAAAAAAATATAGATGGTAATAAATTGTAAATACTAGGGATGCACGATATATCGCCATTAACATCGGTATCGGCTGATATTGCCAAAATTTAACATATCGGTATCGGCCCGATGTGTAAAAGTGGGCCGATATTAACGACCGATATTTGTCAGTACAGTAATCCCTCGAATTAACGTTTTCTCACATTTCTCTCTCGTTTAAACACTCAAACTTTTGTAGATTTTCAACAAAATGTATTAATAGTGAAGTGTGGGGGGTGGGGGGGGCGCGTCCACGGTCCCGAGGACGAAGCGAAGCGAACACGCACTTCAAACCTCGACATGAACGAACGCAAGAGCCGCACGAAACCAGGCAAAGAGCCGCACGCTGTGGTTTAATCCTGGTTTAGTCCTGGTTTAGACCTGGTCTAGACCTGGTTTAGTCCGCGTTTAGTCCTGGTCTAGTCCCGGTCCCGTCGCCAATCAGGACGCAGAACACAATGTTACACTATAAAAAAAATTTGGAAAAAAAAAAAAAAAAATCAGGAGTCAAAACACGTTTTGAAAATAAAAGAAGACATTCAAAAATTCATTTTGCATGATTTTCAGTCTGTATAAAATGTTATCTCAGAATTAAAAATAAATAAATATCTAAATGGGCTAAAATGGGTATCGGCCGATAACAGCAACATTAATATCGGATATCGGCTAAAATTTTCACATCAGTGCATCCCTAGTAAATACCGTACTTTTCAGGCCATAAGCCTCTACTTTTTTCTCACTCTTCGCACCCTGCGGCGTAGTGATAAAGAATGGATTCATGATAAAGAATGGATTCAGTCTTTATCACGACAGCGAATGTAGCGCGTAACCCGAGCTCCACTGCACGCGTCAGGTATCAACAGTTCAGGGGGTTTACCCTAAAAGGAAAATTAACGTTTTTACAATCTGGACCTTATTTTTGTGATAAAACAACGTCGTTTACTCACCCATTATACTTTGGTGTCATTTGGAGTATTTCCGGAGATTTTGGAGTTTAGCGATATCCGTTTAACGCGAGTCCTCAGAGCAGACGGTTGCGGGCTCCAAATAACACAAACTTGAGCTTGTGTCATTTGAAAAGTGCTAAATGTGTTAGTCTACACTTTCGTTTGAGTCAAAAGTGGCCTCTAATCCGACATCCAGCCATGGTTCTGATTGGATGACGTCACTGAGGACAGCGCACATGTGTTATTTGGTGACCGCAACAGCCTGCCGACAACTCACGTTAAACGGATATCGCTAATCTCCGAAATCTCCGGAAATACTCCAGATGACACCAAAGTACAATGGGTGAGTAAATTACGTTGTTTTATCACCGACATAAGGTCCAGATTGTAAAAACGTTATTTTTCCTTTAAAGTTAAACTTTAAACTTTATTTTAAGGCTTCCAGAGGCTACAGACTGGCCATTTTACAGTTGTTTTACTGCAGAGTTTCTGCCGTGTTACTGCCGTAAGGGCTGTTCAAACAAAGCACGTACCGTGTACCATCTTTATGTGTAAATATCTGGTTACAATGTGGACACCTGAGGCTTATATATACACGAGGGTCATTCAAAAAGTTCTAAGACAAATTAAAAACAACTTTATTTTTGAAAGTAACACATTTTTCTACATAACATCCACCTAAGTCAATACACTTGTGCAATTCCACCGAAAAATTCCTTCTTCATAGAATTCTGGAGCTTGTCTAGTCAACCAGGTCACAACCTCCCTCTTCGCTTCAAGTTTGGACTGAAATCTTGTTCCTTTTAAATGTTCCTTCAACTTTGGAAATAGGAAAAAAAATCCATAAACATTGTGCAAATCTTCAATAATTTCTTTAGGTTTCCACTGAAGTTTTGTGAGAAATTTAATGTTTGCTCGGACTTCAGATTGGCTCATTTTGGAGGGTCAAAAAAGTGGGTTGTGCAATATGTAACGTAACTCTCTAACAAAGCTAGAATGCCGAATCTTGTCAAACGTGTTTATAAGTCATCAGTGGTACGATTCAAGGTAATTTTGTTGAACTAGTTCAACTCATTTGGAATTTATGGCATTTGTCTTAGAACTTTTTGAATGACCCTTGTATGTACAAATCTTAATAAAAAAAAAATTGGTTGGTGCAGCTTATGTATGGATTAATTCTTTATCAAGACTTTATCAAATAAGTGAGGAGAGTTCATGAATTAATGAAGCCTTTTTAGCCACTTAAAATCTCCTACAGGCATCAACAGTTCCGTGAGATTGACTTTGAGGGTTTATCCTTAAAGTTAAACTTGATATTTTAAGGCTTCCAGAGGCTACAGGCCATTTTACAGTTGTTTTACTGCCGTGTTTCTGCCGTAAGCGCTGTTCGGAAAAAGCATGTACCGGTATTTACGTTAATTTAAAAAAAATTAAAATCCTTTTGTGTACCATCTTTCTGTGTAAATATCTCAAGTTACAATGTGGACACCTGCGGCTTATACATGTACAAATCTTTTTTCTTTTTTTTAAAATTTGGTTTGTGCGGCTTATAGTCAGGTGCGCTCTATAGTACAAAAAGTACAGTAAGATAGCAAGAGACTGGTGTCAAATAAGGCATAATTATATAAATATAAGTGTACAAGTCAAAATAAAATACTTTATTTTGAGTTGCTTAAGGCTTTTTACACCATCTGTGGTGGCAAATACGCCAGGAAATGTCCAGAGGAAATACTCTGAAGGAATGAGCCATTTCATCAGCGATCGAAACACCAGAGCGGAATAAGAATGACGCCTTTCCTGTTGTGTTCACCCGGCGCCCCCTGGAGGCTGCTGTGACACTTTTGGCTCTTCCTCTCCTCAAACTGACACAGATCTGCTGTGCTGACCCTCCCTGACCAGTCCTCCTAAAAACTGACCTGAGACCTTTGACTGACATACAAAGACCACTGAGAAGAGCTGTGTAAATGTTCCTGCAGCAAAACTTGAACTTTTGGTCGCCTAAAAATACACAAAATCTTTACATCAACACTTTAATATGAAGAGATAACTGCGCTAAATGTGACTACACAACTCTCTTGAAGGTTTGCAGTGAAAACAACTTTGTAGTGAATTTAAATGACTTAATCCAAATCGGCCCAAAAGTCTCGGCAAATCTCATCAGCCATTGGTTGCTCCGGACTCAATAGGCCTGAATAGACACAGTCACCCTAAAGCAGGATTATCCCCAGGACTATTCTAAAAACCAGGAGCTCAAACATTAGCATAAAACAGAAAATAACAAAAGCCTCCTCGTTAGTACAAAGATAAAGCTCCCAGGATAAATACAGACCCCAAAAATACAGGTTTTTTTCCCCAGTTTTCATACAGAGAACAATCTGCATCTATTATCTATTACAAAAGTGTGTGATCTACAGTTAGAAGAGTCCTGTTAATCTGATAATAATCCAGGTTTTACTGCATTTAAAATGACCCACTTGGCATAGAAGCAGCTGACATTTGATCAGGCTTCACTCAAGTCTTTTATTACTGCTGAAACTTCTGAACTCAATGAGGAAATAGTTGAGCGTGATTGTCATTTTGACCTGCTCCAGTGTGATTAGGCCATATATCGGAGTAAACATTGACAAACATTATAAACTGGAGCAGAAGTCTTCAAACTTTTTCCTCCGGTGAGCTACTTTTACGAAACAGAAATGCCAGAGAGCTCATTTAAACGGTCACAAGAAATTGAATAAATATAAAAGCTACAGCCTTGGATAGAGTACAGTTCCATATCTATAAAACAAACCACTGTCCATGTCTTAGTTTACCGTAATTTCCAGACTATTGAGCGCACCTGAATATAAGACGCGTCATCTAAATTTTAAAAGATTTTTTTTTTTTTTTACATATATATAGGCCACATTTGTCTATAAGCCGCAGGTGTCCACGTCTTCAAGAACGTTTTTAAGTTCGGAGCATCTGCTTTTATCGCCTCTGAAAGCTTTTGTCGTCTTTTTGCGTCGAGTCAGTTCATCACACTGCCGTCGCCAATGTCTCACCATCGACTCACCGATGCCGAGCTCACGCGCAGCAGCTCGATTTCCTTCTTCGATGGCCAGATCGATTGTCTTTATCTTAAAAGGGTGTGTGCATGAAGCGTAAAATAACCATTAAAAACAAAATCAAACTGACATCTTCCTTGGCGGATCATCTCTTCGCGCGTCTGTCTCGCTCTTGCATCACCGTCACGTCTCGCTCTGCTGCGCACGTCTCCTGCAGAAAGAGCCGCTGTCCTGTTATCATGTCACCCACTGCGGTCACATGGTTGGATTGGATTGGATTTCTCCAAATCCGGTCCCGTTACTCGGCGGGTGGTCTGTCCTTAGATCCAAGTGCACATGAAACTCGTGTAATCGGATAATGGTCAGTGACCTGGCCGGCTCCGCTACGCTATGTGGCGCTGTAGTCCAACTACTTCCGGGTGATGGCTACTCAATAAAAACACAACAAACTATGTGGCAGTTTACAAAGATGGCGCTCCAGGAGTTTGACGGAGCAGCATTGATGTACGTGTTGTGCATTATTTCTTCGCAGCCATGATTTCGTCTGACTTTTCTGGCAACAATCGCTACTTATGACGGTGTCGGCGCCTCCTGCCACTTCCGGGTGAAATCCCTGTCGAAAATTCCCGCGCATGCGCAATACGCCAATCCGATCCGATATCGTGCACAAGGCCGCACCGAGCGGATTACTATCGGCCTAACCCAGGGGTTCCGATCGGATTCGGGAAACCAATCCCTATACGATCCTTAGCCTGTGCACATGAATTCGATACGATCCCAATTAGGGATGTCAACAATTAATCGATTAACGGTTAATTGTCGATTAAGACGTTGGTCGATCAAAATGCATTAATTGTAATTAACCGCTAACCGCGGACACGCGGACATGCGCACCCGCGTGGTCATGAAACAAGGCAACCGCGCTGCGCCAAGATCGACTGACAGCCGACCGCAGGCGCCAACGGCACTGCTCAGCAGCCCCGGGCGTACGCGCAAGGCGAGATCTAACCCGGAATGCACGCCGCTGCTGCTGGTTTCGCCGCAGCCCGCGCCCCGAGCCCCGCGCGGCTGGCCTGCGGCTCGGAGCGCGGGGCGCGGCGAAACCAGCACGCGCCCCAGTGGTTTAATCCTGATCTAGTCCAGGTCTAGACCCGGTCGAGTCCCGGTCGAGTCCAGGTCCAGACCTGGTTCAGGCCTGGTCCAGTCCACGTTCAGTCCTGGTCTAGTCTCTTAGCCAATCAGGACAGAACACAATGTTACTCTATAAAAAAATGTTTACACTATAAAAAAAAAAAATTGGATAGAGCGAGGGATTACTGTATTTTGTTATTCAGCATCAATACATTTGTCTGCTTTTTACTAAGGAACAATTAATTGAGGAATATACAATATAATAATACTATGATATATTTTTGACTCAGTGTTATGTTACTATAGCTTATATTCTTAAAGATCCTATTGAAACACTAAAATTCAGGTGAAAAACGCCGCTTATCAGTTAATCGTTAATCGACCGATAAGGTCAATCAACTATCAGTTAATGAATTAACCGATAATTTGCATCCCTAATCCCAATCCGTTTGCAGTGGGATTACACTCGTCCATGTGCAGTGAGTGTCCTGGAGGATTTCAGCAGATTTCAGGCTCTACCGGGGGGCGGGGATAGGTGTATTGATGAGGTATGAGTGGATGTCTGGCTACTGACATTTGAGATGTTTCTTCTCATCATTTACTCACTCATCTCCATTTAATGGGTAAGACGTATATATATATATATATTTTTTTTTATCTTTTGATCCTTTGTATTTATCCCTGTAGGGAAATTTATCCTCTGCATTTGCCCCATCCTTCAGGAGCAGTGGGCAGCTCATGAAGGTGCCCGAGGACCATCTCCATGATCTTATTGCTAGGCTTGGTCAGGACTACCTTAGCTGGAGGATTTTTAGTATCCCACTAATGTTCATTTAGTGTCATAACTTAACATAAATTTGGTGATTCAATATCGTTATCATGGGCTGCTGTACTGTTATATACCCAAGAGTATTTCTGTGTATCTTTTAGCATTTTAGCATATCTTTTGCACTACAGTTTTACATCACCTCCACAGTCTTGGCAAGGACACCGTTAGATCATTGTGACATTTCTCTGTGGTTTGCTCTGGCGTCATCCAACCGTTACAAAATTTGTCCTTCTTTAACTTTTATCAGCGTCGTCCTTCTCGCAGAAACGGTCAGCGACACACTTCTCATTTTATCGCTGCCAGCTCATCTCCACAGTGTCGTTCTGGGTCAGATCATTTCAGCCCTGGAATTGCACATCTCTACTGAACTAAGATAAATAACTACCGCTTCATGACATCACAAGGTGGAGCAAAGTGTTTTGAGCTTTGGAGGAGGAGGAACCAACATTAGAACACGACTGAAACCTCATAAGTTTCAGTTTTGTGTAATATAAGAACTCTAAAGCCACAAGTTCCAGGACTGATAGTAAATAAACTTCTCCTTTCTCTCTTTACAACAGTACTCAAAAAGAACCCCAGCGGCAAAAGCTGCAGTCCTTCTATGGATACATCTTTGCTCTGCCTGGAATGTTCCACAGTATGACATTAAACAGCTCTACTTTACATTTATTCAATCACAGCTGGTTTTAGAGCTCAACAATACCTCGAAAAACAGACATTCTGACTGTGAGCGGGGTCGCCTCTCCACAGATCTGACCTGGAACTTGGTCTGGTTTGGTCTCCATGAAGATAGAAAGGTTTAATGCCACACTGTGGAACATTCCAGACAAAGCGATAACATGTCTATGGAGAAAAGCGTTAAGACGGACCCTCCACCAGAAAAGCTACTGTTAGAAGTCTGGCATGGGACTACATTACCCATGATTCTTAAAAACACGTTCATGTTTTTAAGAGTGGGCTCAAGACTCACCTGTTTAGCTTGGCCTTTGATTGACTTCGGTCGTCTTTTTGCTTGTCTTTCGTTTGTTCTTTTGTTTGTTTGTTGTTTTGTTTGTTTGTTCGTCTGTTTGTTTGTCTGTTTGTCCCCCCCCCCATCCCCCATCAACCCAAACATGCCCCAGGTAAAATCCTCCAGCTTGTGTCCTGACCAAACCTAAATAACAAAATCATGGGGATGGTCCCCGGGTCAAATGTAGAAACAACTTCTCCTGTGCAAGATCAATAAAGGTGAATCTTCTAATCCTTAATCACTGTAAGGCGCTTTGTGTTACATTTTTGTATGAAAAGCGCTTTATAAATATTGTTTGTTTGATTGATTGATTGATGATGCACCTGTAGTTGAAACTAGTTCTGGGAGGCTCGGCCCCACGAGTTCCGTATGCCATTTTTTGTTGTGTAGGGAGCGGTGCCTCGTGCTGGTCTCGGGCATCCTGATTGGTTTGTGTGTATGAGTGCCGTGTGCATTCGTGCGATGTAAGTATTGTGTATAATTGAGTGTAAATATGTATTTATTTTGGCAGTTTATTTGAATGTATAGTTCTTGTAGTTTACAGTTAAAGGGGTAGTTCGGTTTTTGGATGTGAATCTGTATGACGTCCCCTTCAGCAGTGTTGTGCATTAACACCGACTTACCCCTGACAGTGTCCTCTGAGCCGAGTTCTGCCCCGGTTCTGGAGCTGACGAAAGTAGGTCCGGTAAGTTAGCCAGGAATAAAGCTTGTTTTCCTTCTCAAAACAATATTTGTCCAAAAAGTGATATACCGGTATTTGCGTCACCAAACAGTTGTCCACGACAAAGTCAGCAGTCGGAATCGTAAACATCCACTTACAAGTGAAGAGGCTAATAATATTAATAGATGCAGTGATACGAATCGACAGAAAATAGCACCAAGCGATTCGGACTGCTGACATTTTTGTGGACAACTGTTCTGTGACACAAATATATCACTTTTTGGACAAATACTGTTTTGAGAAGAAAAACAAGCTTGATTAACTGTCCCCGCTAACTTACCGGAACTACTTTGGTCAGCTCCAGAACCGGGGCAGAACTCGGCTCAGGGGACACTGTCAGGGGTAAGTCAGTGTTAATGCACGACACTGCTGAAGGGGACGCCGTACAGACTCACATTAAAAAAATAATTAAAAAAACACACCCTTTAAGTGGTAAAAGGAGCTATCGCTAATGTACATCCTTCCATGTTCTATGGGTGCTTCATTGTGTTGGAGCGCCCACTTGTGGTTCCTCTGTGCAATAGTATGTAATTCTTTTCCTAGTTTGTTCTCTAATATATATATATATATATATATATATTTTTTTTTTTTTTTTCTTGTTCTTGTTTTCAGATAACCACACACCCACACATGTAACCAATTAATCCCATCTTTTCAATATTACCTTCTCCTTCGTCCTGAATAAACGTCTGACCCTTAAACAAGTGCCTGTCCCTTCTGACCGAGGAAAACTCAGTTGAAATCAATAATCGGTGCATGCCAGACGCAGTTACACAGTGCACCTTCAGTGGATGAGTACTCACCGACAAGGGGGAGTCCAGCATTACTGCAGTGGCCCCTGAAGCTTCTGCACTGACGGACCCTGGGATGGAGATGGGGTCCGGGGCCAAGCTCAGAGTGTTAAGAACCGCCGGGGCATCTGGTTTACCACAGTTCTTCCAATCAAAGCCCAGAACCTGCACACACCAAACACTTCGTTTAACTTTAAAAGGTCCAGTATTACGCAAAACTGAAGCTTATGAGGTTTCAGCAGTGTTCCAATGTCGTTTCCTCCTCAAAAACAGACCTGGAGTTGTGTTTTGTTTCATTCACATGTTTAGGTAACTCTTTATTTTTTAAGATCCAAATGCTCTGTTCCACCTTGTGATGCCATGAAGCGGTAGTTTTTTCAAGTTAAAAGCTCATTTTATCTTTAGTTCAGAACAGATTCCAGGGCTGAAATGATCCAAATGATTCTAGTGAAGGTGTGTGGAGTTTTAAAAACACAGTGGAGCACTTCCTGTATCACCACATGACATCACAAAGTGGAACAGAGTGTTTTCAGTTTGAGAGAAGAACTTGGCCTAAATCCGCAGGTCCGTGCGTTAAAAATATGAATGAAACAACATAATGAATAAATAAAGCTGTTTAAATGTCACACTGCGGAACATTCCAGGCAGAGCAATGACGTATCCATAGAAACGAGCAGGTGATGGACCTCTAACCCAAAAGTTACGCAATGTACCTTTAAAGTTTATAGGCAGGTTTTCATGTTTTTCTAATTCTGATTTGGTTTGGTAGGAAAAAACCTGTGGTCAATATTTATCACGTTTTTACATCACGACAAAAGAGGCGTTGGAATCCATTTTTATTTGCCCAATTGTAACATTTGTTTAATTTCGACATGTTTTGGTCCTTGTTAAAATATAGTTGCTAAGAAGGTTTGAATTACAGGAAGTTTAAAATGGAAAATGGTAGACAAGCTCACAAGAGTCAAGTTTGTAGTAGCAGCAGTAGCAGTAGTAGTTGCAGTAGTAGCAGCAGTAGTAGTAGCAGTAGCAGTAATAGCACTAGTAGGAGCAGTAGTAGTTTTAAGTAGTACTTGGGTCATGTTATTGTTATGAAATAGTCACGTTGTAGGGTTTGGTCCGTAAATACCAAACTAAAGCAGTATCTGTACTTTTACTTAACAAAAATTGAGTACTTCTTCCACCACTGAAAGAAAAAATTCAAAATCATCGTCCTAAAAACAGTTTTGTTTGAACGGCTCACCTGGGCTTTGATTCCGCGCTTCAAACCGGCTCTTTTCGACTCGATCTCGGTTAAAACCAGGCCAAAAACCACCGCCAGCAGCAGTCTCGGGTCCATGTCGATTAATCTTGAATATCCCACGAAAATAAAGATGTAAAAATGGTGCAAATAAAGCAGAAATATGCGGAGAGCTGCAGGAAACCGAAGTGTGCAGATCTGCGGCACTTCCGTGTTTACACCCGGGGGTGCCAGGTCCGCGGTTTATAGCGCCTTTGGGACTCTGTTTTTGGAAAGTCGATTTGAATCGGTTTGAGAGTCGAAAGTTCAGTTTGTTTGGGGCTTGTTCCTGAGAGACACTTTCACTTTATAAAAAAAAGTTATTATTATTTTTAATACTGTAATAAACCCCGTGAGAAAATACAGGCAGATCATGTTGTAGAACTGTTGTTGGTGTTTATTATGCTGTTAATCTCATTAACACACACATTATTATTATTATTATTATTATTATTATTATTATTATTATTATTATTATTATTATTATTATTATTATTATTAAACCAGTTTGCTGGGGTCGCTTATTTCGGACTATTGTCAAAACTTTGGTCGCTTCGCGTGTTTCTCTCTGAAAATCTGGCAACCTGGAGTAAAGATGGCGGCTCCCTGCGCACCCGGCGTGGACAGAGTCTCGCGCCCCTGACCTGGACACTGGACACTCACTGGACACGAGTCTCTTTGACTCCTCAGATCCACAGATGGAGACGTTCACGGGGCGCGTGAGGCCCGGAGCGGAGGACACGCGGGAGGAGCGCGTGGAGGAGGAGGTGGAGGACCTCCATCAGGACATCGCCCGGTCCTCCTTCGCGGACATGCTCCACGACCGCGACAGGAACAATAAATACTACGCGGGCATCCGGGGCGCCGTGGCGCGGGTGAAGGCGCGCGGGGAGCCGGTCATCGTGCTGGACATCGGCACCGGGACCGGCCTGTTGTCCATGATGGCGGTGACCGCAGGGGCGGACTTCTGTTACGCGGTGGAGATGTTCGGACCCATGGCGGAGGCCGCGCGCTGCATCGTGGATAAGAACGGGTTCGCGGACCGGATCCGGGTCCTCCACAAACACTCCCGGGACGTGACCGTGGGCCCGGGCGGGGACATGCGCTGCAGAGCCAACGTCCTGGTCACGGAGCTGTTCGACACGGAGCTGATCGGGGAGGGCGCGCTGCCGAGCTACGAACACGCGCACGAGCACCTGATGGACGCGCGCTGTGAGGCCGTGCCCCACCGAGCCCGCGTGTACGCGCAGCTCGTGCACTGCGAGGACCTGTGGAGCTGGACTCGGCTCCGGCCCGTGACCGCGGGCTCCTCCGGGCTCCTGCCGCCCCCGGCCCTCGCCCGCTGCCCCGGCTCTCACGCCGTCTGTGACGTCCAGCTGAGCCAGGTGCCCCCCCGCAGCTTCACCGCCCTGAGCCCGCTCCTCGCCATGTTCTCCGTGGACTTCAGCAAACCCGTGAGCAGCACGACCCAGACCCACAGCTGCAGCTTTCAGGCTCTGTGCAGTGGACAGGCTCAGGTGGTCCTGTCCTGGTGGGACATCAGCATGGACCCCGGGGACGACATCGTGTGCAGCATGGCCCCCAGCTGGACCTACGAGGACCCCCGCGCCGCCCCCTGGAGGGACCACTGGATGCAGAGCGTGTACTTCCTGCCAGAGCAGAGCGCCGTGACCAAAGGAGAAGATCTGTGTGTGAGCGTGACCCACGATGACTACAGCCTGTGGTACGGCCTCAGCAGGGGGCGCTCTCACGCCTCTGCGCAGGTGCCCCGGCCCGGCTGCACCTGCCTGGCTCACCTGGTGTGGAACCGGCCTCGGTTTGGAGAGCTGAACGACGGCAGACGCACGCAGAGCTACGTCCAGGCCCTGCGGCGGGTGCTCCAGGAGGACAGCGTGTGTCTGAGCGTGAGCGACGGCAGCCTGCTCCCTCTGCTCGCACATCTGCTCGGGGCCAAGACGGTGTTCAGCGTGGAGAGCTTCAGGATGGCGCGGCAGGTGATCGAGCAGCTGCTCGAGGCCAATCAGCTGACGGGGTGCGTGGAGCTGCTGGGAGGGCGTCCGGAGCGGCTGAGCAGAGAGGATCTGCGGGGCCAGCAGGTGTCGGTGCTGATGGGGGAGCCGTTCTTCAGCAGCAGTCTCCTGCCCTGGCACTCCCTGTACTTCTGGTACTGCCGCTCGGCCCTGGCGGCCCTGCTCCGGCCGGGGGCGGCGGTCCTGCCGTGCTCCGCCTCGCTGCACGTGGCGGCCGTGGAGTTTGAGGACCTGTGGAAGATCAGAGCTCCCTGTGGGACCTGCGAGGGCTTCGACGTCAGCCCCATGGACCAGATGATCCAGAGGTCTGTGGAGTACCGAGAGTCCAGAGAGGCGGAGCCCCACTCGCTGTGGGAGTACCCCTGCCGCGCCCTCACCCACAGCAGGGCGCTCATGACCTTTGACTTCACACAGTGCGTCCCGGACCAGCCCCTCCGCAGCCGGGGGGCACTGCCCTTCACCAGGAGGGGGCGCTGCCACGCGGCGGTCCTGTGGATGGAGTACCATCTAACTGAAGACATCACCGTGAGCGCAGGCCTGACGGCACCCGTGGGTGCTCAGGGCCAGTGCCAGTGGAGCCCACACCAGAAACAGGCCGTGTTCTTCTTCAGCTCTCCCCGGGACGCTCCAGCAGAGGGCGCTGCGCTCTCCTACTCCTTCACCTTTGACCCCAGCCCGGGGCACATCCAGGTGGACTTTAACTTTGAACCTGCCCATGGCAAAGAGGCGACACTTTAGTGTTTTATATTTTCTGTAAATGTTTTTGTCCTGGACTTTAGACGAGACGAAGAGTTCAAACTTCTGTGTCTGTACAAGAAAAAATAAATAAAACTAAACTTGTGTCACATGGTTGTGGCTTTAGCTGAAACACGTTTAACACGTTTTATTTAACTGCTAAATACTTTTAATGTTCTATTTAATATTGTTTATTTTCTTCTCTGAGTCTCTGGGCCTGATGAACACGTCCACTTCTGTCGTGTTTCAGTGACAAATATAAAACCTCGAAGCTTCAGGTCGAGTCACAGGAGCTCAGGTCTGTCTACACTGTTTGAAAAAAAAAGTAAAATCCCTTGTATTCTATATATATTTTTTAATTTTGCCTATATTCCCCCTCAAAATTATGTCCAGAAATTTTAATTAAAAATAATACATTTCAAATTAATCAGATGAAACTGCTAAATTAATGATAAAAAATATGGTAATGTTAAATAATGAAATTTAAACCAATAAAATGAAATGTGTTAAATGATCCTAAAAAAAGAAGGAAAAAATATAATTACGTGTGATCAAAAGAATAAAAAGAAAGTCAAGAAATTATAGGTAAAATAAAATATTCTGAGAAAGAAAACTACATGGACCTGAAAACATGTTAGGATCAAGTTAAAAGTTATTATTTGTAATTATGTTTTACACTGGGTGAAGAAAATAAAAACGGGGGGGAACAAATGTTGTTGTAGTGAAAGTATCGTCCACTAGATGTCACTGTTCTGTTTTTATGTTTATTAGAATTTAAAAATAACACGTAAAACAGTCGAAATGTAAATGTTTAGACAGTTTATTTCTAGTTTGCCACATTCAAACGTACAAATATTAAGCATTTTATTTTATTTCTCACTGACATCTGTGAGCGGGATTTAAACTACTCTAACTGATTCACTTTTATAGAAATTGTTTTTTTCTCAGCCAGACGGGGCCAAAGTGTCTGAAAGCAAATAAAAAAAGGCCCCTGCTGTTAAAACCTTTATTTGTTTATTATTATTATTATTATTATTTATTGATTTATTTTGGACAAGTAAGCAATTTACATTCTTTAAAAGTGCAATAACAGAAATAATCAACAACAAAAAAAACGAAATATTTGCCCAAAAAGGAGAAAACGTTATTAAATCCCACCCCAACGGAAAACACTCTGGGCCTTTATCGATGTAAGACGAGTCATTTATTATTTTATTCATATTTTTACACATTATAAGTAGCTTAGTGTAATTATGACGACGACACAAGAAAATAAGTGGTGTTTTTCCACAAACCATCACCATTTGATTTGGGCATAGTTTGAATAGAAAAAAAAAAATTCTACAAAAAGCTCTTAAAACTTTATTTTTTTTATTATTTATTTAGGGCAAGTACGCAGTTTACATTATTTTAAAAGTGCAATAAATAACAATAAACACAAATGAGCAACAACAACAAAAGGAGTGGGAACAAGAAAACCTGTTCAATCCCACCAAAACGGAAAAAAGACGAGTAATTTATCATTTTATTAAGTAAATTGTATTGATTTATTCATATTTTAACACATTATTTTTTATTTATTTTTTTATTCAACCTTTTTGGGTCAATTGGAGGACATTTTGGCTTTAAAATTCTTGAAAAATAAACCTTCACTTTTCTGATTTTCTGCTACATATTCATCAATAATAGGTAATAAACTTTCAAATGCTTGATTAGCTCAGCTTACGGATCAATGGTAAAATTTTTATTACATGATTTATTTGGTTTATTTCTTTATTTCCTCTAATCACAGTAACAGGGTTGCAGGTAACAGGGTTGCAAATCCGCACTAATGTTCACTTTATCTCAGGGTTAGAAGCTGTTTAGCTGTTACTGCTAATCAAGAGGAGAAACTTATTTATGCAAATAAGTAAAGGAAATAATAATAATAATTGTCTTATTCTGATCATTTGCATAACAGGGTTGCATGAGGCAGAGTGAGACATTCAATCAAGACTAACGATGTTATAAAAATATGAAAAATAGAAGAGAAGACAAACCTTTGCTCTGCCCATTCTTTTGGAAAACTGTTTGATGATGTCAAGTCCAGGGATCATGTGGTTCACTGTTGATTGATTGATTGACTGACTGATTGATCATGTGGTTCTGTTTTCTTCTTCTTCTACCAGGGTAAAAATGTTCTGGTAACAGGGTTGCGTGCATGTTGTGGGACACATGTTCCATGAATAATAATTATTATTTGAAATATTATGTCTGTTAAAACAAATGTTACAAGAGATGGAAATGAAACAAATTATACAAAAAAAAAGATATTTCAATTTAATTTTAACTGTTTTGAGATTCAGTTTGGTCATTAGAGGGGTGGGACAAGAGGAAAATGGCATTTTGGGGGTACTCCAGACTTATTTTTGCCTGGAAGAATCCATGACTCATCGCTGTACCAGCGGCGAGTCTGGTAACGCTTGGTCCAGAATGCGCTGCCGTTGCGCTTAGACAGACAGCTAAGTGAACCAATCAGAGAACAGTTAACGGACAGCGACGTGAACCAAGCCGGCAGGAAGCAATGCAAAAACATCTTTTTTGAAAAGAAAGGCCTCTAGAGCTGTCAGCTGCTGTGGTTTTAAGGAATCGTTTTAGGTCATTTAAGACCAATTTTACAGCTGAATGGAAGGGACGTTGCGGGCAAAGGCGGGTGCACTGACGTCACCATCTTTGAACGAATCAGAATCGCGGAGTCCGTTGTTAACCGGAGGAGCGAGGGTGGAGCGAGGGTGTCCAAATGGTATCGCGCTGTATAGCAAATACAGAGAGATATCATTTGGCTGGCCAGGTCAGACTTATTTGGTATTTTAAAAACAATTTTCAAGCATTTTTTTTCTCTTAGTTTTTTTTTAGATTTGGTCTCAGGACAAGTAAATTCACTCAGAAACTGTATGTTTTAGTATTTTATATGTGGATTATTTAATATTTGATGGGTGGGACGTAAAATGTCGTCTAATTCTGGAATGACCTTTATTTATCCAGGTAAACTGTTTGAGAAACACTTCTCATTTACAAACATGACCTGGACAAGAGGCTGAATAAATAAAAACATACTATACAAATGTACACAGACGTACACATAACACCATTAAAGATAAGATAAGATAAGACTTTATTGATCTCACACAGGAGAAATTTACTTGTTACAGTAGCTCCAGGCAGGGACAGTTTGAACAAGAAAGAAAAAGTGCATGCAGCAAGAATGGCATAAAAATAAGTAATAATAATAAAATAAGTAATAATAATAATAAAATAAGTAATAATAGAATAAGTAATGATAATAAAACAGTAACAAGGAGAGTATTGAAAAACGACATTGCACGTTAGGACCATACAGTGGAGTAAACAAACGTTTACATTAAAAAGATACACAATAAAGAAGAAAGCAAGAATAAAGTGCTTAAATAAGTGTGTAAATATGATTCAGAATGTCAGCATGAACATTATAAGTAGCTTAGTGTAATTATGTGTAACGACACGAAGAAAATAAATGCTATTTTTCTCCAAACCATCCTCATCTGACTCGGTTCCACGGTGTTTCTCGTTATCTGTGCCTTTTTTTCCTTTTCTTTCAGTGGTCCACGTTCACGGGGGGAGGGTCCCGGAGTCCAGATGATGCTGAGCGGAAGGAGGAGGAGGAGGAGGAGGAAGAGGAGAGCATCCAAAACGTCACCGGGACAGATCCGTACCAGATCCGGACCGAACATGTGCGCCTAGACTCGCGTTTTGACCAAAGCTGTCCACCCCGGTAAAACGCGGCGGGATCCGTGCGTAAAGCGGGACCCGGTTTGGAGTTTCCCGTCGTCTTTGGAGATGCTTCCGTGCGCACCGTCCGCGCCGATGGAGGAGGAGGAGAAGAGACACGCGCAGACTGAGGTGAGGAAGGAGCACGAGCCCAAAACCCCGCACAAAAGCGACGCAAACGTGAACCGAACCGTGCGTAAAACGGGTACGGGGGTTAGTGCCGGTGCCACGGCGCGTTTGCCTCGTGGAAAGTAGGGCACTCGGGTACGCGGAGTCGCCGGCCGGTTCCCCACTCAGCATCCTTCCGTTCCGAAGCCAGACCCCTCCCTAAACCCTCTTCGGCTTTCTCTTCGCCATTTACGCGCAGCACGTTTGGGGCAGTGGGCGATTCTTACACGGGACGATCGATTTAAATGAATTTAAATTAATTTCAAGTTTTAGTTTTTTATAAATTGATTTTTTTTACCTAGTTAAACGTTTTTAGAGAAGCTACAGACATTTTCTTTTCTAGTGTCCAAGATTTGACGTAAAACACTGCTCTACTGCTTCCGAGATAAAAGAGGCTAAATCTCATTTATATTGATAAGATGAACTTAGGACTAAACAAGAACTAAATCAGGACTAAAACAGGGCTAAACCAGGACTAAACCAGGACTAAACCAGGACTAAACAAGGACTAAACCAGGACTAAAGCAGGACTAAACCAGGGCTAAATCAGGACTAAACCAGGGCTAAACCAGGACTAAACAAGGACTAAACCAGGACTAAACCAGCGCTAAACCAGGGCTAAGCAAGGACTAAACCAGGGCTAAACCAGGACTAAACCAGGACTAAACCAGGGCTAAACCAGGACTAAACAAGGACTAAACCAGGACTAAACAAAGACTAAACCAGGACTAAACCAGGACTAAACAAGGACTAAACAAGGACTAAACCAGGGCTAAACCAGGACTAAGCAAGGACTAAACCAGGACTAAACCAGCGCTAAACCAGGGCTAAGCAAGGACTAAGCAAGGACTAAACCAGGGCTAAACCAGGACTAAACCAGGGCTAAACCAGGACTAAGCAAGGACTAAACCAGGACTAAAGCAGGACTAAACCAGGGCTAAACCAGGACTAAACTAGAACTAAACCAGGACTAAACCAGGGCTAAATCAGGGCTAAACCAGGACTAAAGCAGGACTAAACCAGGATTAAATCCGGGCTAAAGCAGGGTTAAACTAGAACTAAACCAGGACTAAATCAGGACTAAATCAGGGCTAAACCAGGACTAAATTAGAATTAAATCAAGACTAAACCAGGACTGGGCGGCAGTAGCTCAGTTGGTAGAGCATATGTCTCGTGATCCAGGGGTTAGCGGTTTGAATCCCGCTCTTGACGGGTTGACCGCATATGATCCCAGCTCCCACAGATGAGCGCTGCCGTTGTGTCCTTGGGCAAGACACTTAACCAGGACTAAAGCAGGACTAAACCAGGGCTAAACCAGGACTAAACTAGAACTAAACCAGGACTAAACCAGGGCTAAATCAGGGCTAAACCAGTTGTGACGTGAGCCGTCCACCTGTGGACCCACCACCTGCGGAAGGATTCATGGGGGCTGGTGCATTGTGGGCAGCAGAACACTGCTTGAACTGCTGCCCCCGCGACCCAGAAAATGGAAAAGCGGAAGAAAATGAATGAATGAATGAATGAATAAAGGAGGACTAAACCAGGACTAAACCAGGGCTAAACCAGGACTAAATCAGGACTAAAGCAGGACTAAACCAGGGCTAAAGCAGGACTAAACCATGACTAAACTAGAACTAAACCAGGACTAAAGCAGGACTAAACCAGGGCTAAACTAGAACTAAACCAGGACTAAACCAGGACTAAATTCATAACTGTGCCAGTTAGCTAATGTATTCAAGATATTTAATGATTTTGTTTTACATCAAAATCACATCTGTTTATACAATAGATTTAGGCATTTTTGCTTAAAAATAATATTTATATTTTGAAAATATTTAACTTGCACTTCTTTATCCGTCAAGTATGGAAGCCGACAGAGGCCATGTTCGTGATGTTTATTTTCCACCTTAATAACGAGAAAATTAACTTGAGATCTCGAAAAAACAAAACTGTTATTTCGAGATCTCGAGAAGCCGGGCCAATCTTCTGCGGAGGCGCCGCGGACTGATCTTGAAATTATCCCGAATTAAAAGACGTAATGCAGTCTCCCCCTGTGTCAACCCCTAAGCAATATATTGCCTTATCAGCTGATCGATTATTATTCCAGACATTCTAATGACCAAAAACACGTCTATTCACAATGAGAAATAGCCCCGAAGTGAGCCTGACTGCCAGACAAAAAACCTGGACCAAACCTGGACTAAACCTGGACTAAACCTGGAGAAAACCTTGACTAAACCTGGACCAAACCTAGACTAAACCTGGACTAAACCTGGACCAAACCTGGATTAAACCTGGACCAAACCTGGACTAAAACTGGACCAAACCTGGACTAAACTTGGACTAAACTTGGACTAAACCTGGACCGAACCTGGACCAAACCTGGATTAAACCTGGACCAAACCTGGACTAAAACTGGACCAAACCTGGACTAAACCTGGACTAAACTTGGACTAAACCTGGACCGAACCTGGACCAAACCTGGACTAAACCTGGACTAAACCTGGACTAAACCTGGACCAAACCTGGACCAAACCTGGACTAAACCTGGACCAAACCTGGACTA
>JAVJIX010000363.1:142500-147500 GCA_036785185.1 Paratrypauchen microcephalus
TTATTTTATTTATTTTTGTGTGTGTGTGTTTTTAGTTGTTATTGTCGCCACAGTTGCCCTGGGGCAGGCTGACCGAGCGAGGCCAATCTGCCCGTCCCACCATCACGCACATATACGGAAGATAATTTGTTAATTTGAATTTTAAATAGCTTAAAGGTCCCATGGCATGAAATTATCAGCAATTTATTTTTAATACAAAATAACAAAATGAACAGAATAAAAGAAATATCTGTCCTGCTTAACTTAATACTGTATAAATTAATATAAACAGGGATGAAAGTGACCAGTAATGGGAAATGTAGTAATGGAAAATTTTTGAACTCTAGATGCTCTGAGATGCAATCTGGGGTCATTCCAGCCAATAAAAACTAAGATGTCAACCACCCATTTTGGGGGGAAAACTTCCCTTTCCCTCTTGATGATCCCACTTTGCACGACCTTCTCACAGAATGTGACTTGTACTGGATGGAATCAGCTCGGGATGTGTAGTCTGGACAGAAGCTGCTGACAGCCAGACTCAAGCACATTTCTAATTGATCATCAGTCATGGTGGAACAGAACTTAATGATCTTCATGTGGGAAAAGGCTGTGACTCACAAATAAGTTTTCATAAATCTCCATTTTACCTGATAAATGCACATTTTAATCTTAAAATAAGCTAAGCAAACTGTACTGCACTTAAACACTCTGTGCCCCGTTTTTGGACCCTCACCCACAGTTTGAGAACCCCCCCCCCTTTTTTTTTTTTTTTACCTGTTTTTTCAACTTCCTACCTGGAGTCACATTCTCTTACTGGTTTTGCAGTGTATTTACCAGCCTCTACACATTTACCAAATGCACTGTCACTCTTCCCCGCGTAGAGCGTACACAGGCTCCTCCTGTAGCGAACACGCTGTAGCGAACACGCTGTAGCGAACACGCTGTAGCGAACACGCTGTAGCGAACACGCTGTAGCGAATACGCTGTAGCGAACACTCTGTAGCGAACACGCTGTAGCGAACGCCGCGGCTCCAGACAAGCACACAGGCTGCAGTGCGAAGCTCCGCGCGGTCCCGCACACCGGTAAAAGTTTATTGCTAACGGCAGCGGCTGTAATGAAATATGATCGCACTCATCTCGAGACCAAGACCGGTGTCATAGTATTCGACACCAGTCGACTGGTAGATCAACGTATTCGGCCCCTGTTTTAGACACTATTTTTGATTCACACGGTAATAAGGGACAAAGTGCGTCCCTTTTCAGCTCAATACGGGACGCGAACTTTTGTTTCTGAATACGGGACGATTCCGTTTTTCAAGGGACGGTTGGCAACCCTACTTTACACCCCTAAACAAAACACTTCTCCAGGTCTGTTTGTGACGAGGAAACAACAGAAGATTCCAGATACTGAAGCTAGAGACTCGTTTGAAGTGGAATTGAGGCTAAAAAAAAAGATAAAAAATATACATAATTTTACTCCAATTGTGATTCTGATTCAGTCTACAGCCATAGCTATAATTTTGATCGGTCCAAACCAAAGACAGATCCAAACCAGATCCAAACCCGGACTAAACCAGGACTAGACCCAAGGTTTTAATAGTTTTGGATTTTTAATTTTAGTTTAGTTTTAGTTTTGACTTTTTTCCCCCTCTAATTCAGTTAGTTTTAATTAGTTTTTCGAGCGGCTCTGATAGTTTTAGTTTTAGTTTTTTTTCTAACTGTTCAGTTTTAGTTTAGTTTTTATTAGTTTTAGTTTTAGTTTTTGGGTTATACTTTGGGTTATTTGTCAAGTGCAGGATTCAAAAAGAAAGTATTGTGTTCTCAAACTTACAACAAACAAATACAATTTAAAAACATTTCTTCAGGTTTTACCCCCACGACAACCAAAGCCGTCCACAAGCTGCAGCCTTAAGTGCAAAAACAAATAAAAATACACACCAAAACTTCCACATTTACCAACTCCAAAAAAGGACCAAACCAAGAGCCATTTATCGATAATTTCAGTTAGTTTTAGTTTTGTAAACACAAAATACAGTTTCAGTTATCGTTTTTACTTTTAATTGTCCTAGTTTAGCTTAGTCTTAGTTTAGTCCTGCTTTAGTCCTTGTTTAGTCCCGATTTATTTCTAGTTTAGTCCTGGTTTAGTCATTGTTTAGTCATTGTTTAGTCCTAGTTTAGTCCCAGTTTAGTCCTGATTTATTTCTAGTTTAGTCCTGGTTTAGTCATTGTTTAGTCATTGTTTAGTCCTGGTTTAGTTCTAGTTCAGGCCTAGTTTAGTCCTGGTTTAGTCCTTGTTTAGTGCTTGTTTAGTCCTAGTTTAGTCCTTGTTTAGTCCTAGTTTAGTCCTGATTTATTACTAGTTTATTCCTGGTTTAGTCCCAGTTTAGTCCTGATTTAGTCCTTGTTTAGTCATTGTTTAGTCATTGTTTAGTCCTGATTTAGTTCTAGTTTAGTCCTGATTTAGTCCCAGTTTAGTCCTTGTTTAGTCCTAGTTTAGTCCTGGTTTAGTCCTTGTTTAGTCCTAGTTTAGTCCTAGTTTAGTCCTGATTTAGTCCTTGTTTAGTCCTAGTTTAGTCCTGGTTTAGTCCTTGTTTAGTCCTTGTTTAGTCCTAGTTTAGTCCTGGTTTAGTCTCAGTTTAGTCCTGATTTAGTCCTTGTTTAGTCCTGGTTTAGTCCTAGTTTAGTCCTTGTTTAGTCCTGGTTTAGTCCTAGTTTAGTCCTGATTTAGTCCTTGTTTAGTCCTAGTTTAGTCCTTGTTTAGTCCTAGTTTAGTCCTGGTTTAGTCCTGATTTAGTCCTTGTTTAGTCCTAGTTTAGTCCTGGTTTAGTCCTAGTTTAGTCCTTGTTGAGTCCTAGTTTAGTCCTTGTTTAGTCCTTGTTTACTCCTTGTTTAGTCCTGGTTTAGTCCCAGTTTAGTCCTGATTTAGTCCTTGTTTAGTCCTTGTTTAGTCCTAGTTTAGTCCTTGTTTAGTCCTTGTTTAGTCCTTGTTTAGTCCTTGTTTAGTCCTAGTTTAGTCCTTGTTTAGTCCTTGTTTAGTCCTAGTTTAGTCCTGGTTTAGTCCCAGTTTAGTCCCAATTTAGTCCTTGTTTAGTCCTAGTTTAGTCCTTGTTTAATTCTAGTTTAGTCCTAGTTTAGTCCTTGTTCAGTCCTTGTTTAGTCCTTGTTTAGTCCTTGTTTAGTCCTAGTTTAGTCCTGATTTAGTCCTTGTTTAGTCCTAGTTTAGTCCTTGTTTAATCCTTGTTTAGTCCTAGTTTAGTCCTGGTTTAGTCCTGGTTTAGTCCCAGTTTAGTCCTGATTTAGTCCTTGTTTAGTCCTTGTTTAGTCCTTGTTTAGTCCTAGTTTAGTCCTGGTTTAGTCCTAGTTTAGTCCTTGTTTAGTCCTTGTTTACTCCTTGTTTAGTCCTGATTTAGTCCTGGTTTAGTCCCAGTTTAGTCCTGATTTAGTCCTGATTTAGTCCTTGTTTAGTCCTTGTTTAGTCCTGATTTAGTTCTAGTTTAGTCCTGATTTAGTTTATCCATAATTTCAGTTAGTTTTAGTTAGTTTTGTAAACACACGATACAGTTTAATTTATTTATCTTTTTCTTTTTTTTTTCTTTTGTCGTTTTTATTTATTTCAGTTAACAAAAACATTTTTTTTTTTTTTTTTTTTTTCGTTTTTTCGTTATATACTATACTATAATAACCTTGACTAGCCCAGGACTAAACCCTCAGGACTACAGCAGGTCTGCAGTTCCACAGAATCTGGGGCAGGTGGTCCGTACGCTGAAGTCTACGCCATAAATAAAACGACTTCTATAAAAGGAGCAGGTGTACGAGTCAAGAACAGTGACTAAAAGAAGTGCTCCACTGTGTTCTTAAACTCCACACACCTTCACTAGAATCATCTGGATCGTTTCAGCCCTGGAATCGCGGATCTGTAACAAACTAAAGGTAAAAGGAGCTGTGAATTTGAAAACAACTACCACTTCATGACATCACAAGGAGGAACAGAGCATTTTGATGTTTGAAGATTTACACAGCAGACCAACGGGACAAGATCTCCATCCAAAAGATCTCATTCCATAAGATCTCGTTACAAGTTCTCGTTACAAGACCTCGTTCCACGTGATTTCCTTACAAGTTCTCCTTCTACAAGATCTCATTCCCAAGATCTCATTACATAAGATCTCGTTCCGCAAGTTCTCGTTATACATGCGTGAATTTCACAAGTTCTCATTCTACATGATCTCATTCCCCAAGATCTTGTTCCTCAAGATCTCGTTCCCCAAGATCTCGTTCTACAAGATCTCATTCTACATGATCTCATTCCCCAAGATCTTGTTCCCCAAGATCTCATTCCACAAGTTCTTGTTCTACAAGATCTCGTTCCACAAGTTCTTGTTCTACAAAATCTCGTTCCCCAAGATCTCGTTCCACAAGTTCTCGTTCTACAAGATCTCGTTCTACAAGATCTTGTTCTACAAGATTTCGTTCCCCAAGATTTCGTTCCCCAAGATCTCGTTCCACAAATTTTCGTTCCACAAGATCTCGTTCTACAAGATCTCGTTCCATAAGTTCTCCTTCTACAAGATCTCATTCCCCAAGATCTCGTTACATAAGATCTCGTTCCGCAAGTTCTCGTTATACATGAGTGAATTTCACAAGTTCTCATTCTACATGATCTCATTCCCCAAGATCTTGTTCCCCAAGATCTCGTTCCCCAAGATCTCGTTCTACAAGATCTCATTCCACAAGTTCTTGTTCTACAAGATCTCGTTCCCCAAGATCTCGCTCCACAAGTTCTCTTTCTACAAGATCTCGTTCTACAAGATCTCTTTCCCCAAGATCTCGTTCCCCAAGATCTTGTTCCCCAAGATCTTGTTCCCCAAGATCTCATTCCACAAGTTCTTGTTCTACAAGATCTCGTTCCCCAAGATCTCGCTCCACAAGTTCTCGTTCTACAAGATTTTGTTCCATAAGTTCTCGTTCTACAAGATCTTGTTACACAAGTTTGGCTAGGGGGAAACGAATTTTCGATTCAC
>JAVJIX010000363.1:152500-220000 GCA_036785185.1 Paratrypauchen microcephalus
TAGCCCTGGTTTAGCCCTGGTTTAGTCCTGGTTTAGCCCTGGTTTAGTCTTGGTTTATCCCTGGTTTAGTCCTGGTTTAGTCCTGGCTTAGCCCTGTTTAGCCCTGGTTTAGTCCTGGTTTAGCCCTGGTTTAGCCCTGGTTTAGTCCTGGTTTAGTCTTGGCTTAGCCCTGGTTTAGCCCTGGTTAGTCCTGGTTTAGCCCTGGTTTAGCCCTGGTTTAGCCCTGGTTTAGCCCTGGTTTAGCCCTGATTTAGTCCTGTTTAGCCCTGGTTTAGTCTTGGTTTATCCCTGGTTTAGTCCTGGTTTAGTCCTGGTTTAGCCCTGTTTAGTCCTGGTTTAGCCCTGGTTTAGTCCTGGTTTAGTCTTGGTTTAGCCCTGGTTTAGTCCTGGTTTAGCCCTGGTTTAGTCTTGGTTTAGCCCTGGTTTAGCCCTGGTTTAGTCCTGGTTTAGCCCTGGTTTAGTCCTGGTTTTGTCCTGGTTTAGCCCTGGTTTAGTCTTGGTTTAGCCCTGGTTTAGTCCTGGTTTTGTCCTGGTTTAGCCCTGGTTTAGCCCTGGTTTAGTCCTGGTTTAGTTCTTAAATGTTTCAAAAGTGAAATAATCTGTTTGGTGCAGCAGAACTGTGCCTGTCACTGGATCCGGTGAAACGTGAGCCCGTCTCGTGTCACTGGCCTCGTCTCACAGCTGACACCTGCACTTCCTGTTCTCACCTGTCCATCCCCGGCCTCTGATTGGCCGGTCCTGATTCCCCCCTGGACTCCGGCCAATCACAGAACAAAAGGTTTTAGAGTTTATAGAGCTGAACTGTCCGAGGTTTAGACCAAACGGACGCAGCCATGACCATCAAACACGGTAAGAACGAGGCAGAAAAATTTAGGAAGAATTATTTAACATTTTGGGTAGTAGTACTAGAAGCAGTAGTAGTACTAGTAGTAGTAATAGAAGTACTAGTATCAGTAGTTTTTCAGAGTGTTGATTATAATACAGTGTTTTGTGTACATGGTATTTGATATTTGGAGATATATTTTTAGTTTCAGGTTTGTGGTAGTAGCAGTAGTACTATTATTACTGCTAGTACTACTATTAATACAACTATTGCTACTTCTAATACTACTACCAGGGCTGGACTGGGACAAAAAAACGGCCCTGGCATTTTTGGTTTCGACCGCCCTCATAATTAGCGGAGCACAACGGACTAATTTATGTTTGTGTTCCTTGAAGCAAAGTATTTTACTGTTGTTATGTCTTGGCCGAGGGGAAACCAGGGCGCAATATTTAAAGGAAAAAGTGGTGTATTTGCCGCAAGTCCACCACTGCAGATATTTTGAGCACTCAAACTTTAGAGCTAGCTGACAGGCTACTGCATCGCAACCACCTGCTACTACAGGAGAGCAACATGCTTGCTGTTTTAGCGACCACCCTACCAGGTGAAATTCGCTTAGCATTTGGATTTCGCTCATCAAATCTGCACGATTCACATAGGTCGCCTGTTTTGGTTTTAAAACAGCAAATTTCACCGAAAGGTGAGCGATTTTCATGCCTGTCCATCACCTAAAAGTCCCGGTATTATCCTCACATTACTACCTCCTGACCTGCTGTGCCTGTGCCACACTTCCCTGGTCACTCTGTCCCTCGGGTTCCCTCGGGTTCTCTCGGGTTCCTTCAGGTTTTCTCGGGTTCCCTCGGGTTTCCTCGGGTTCTCTCGGGTTCTCTCGGGTTCCTTCAGGTTTTCTCGGGTTCTCTCGGGTTCCCTCGGGTTCCCTCGGGTTCTCTTGGGTTCTCTCGGGTTCCCTCGGGTTCCCTCGGGTTCGCTGTCCACAGTCTGGCTGCTCCTCTCCCTGTCCACCTTCAGTCTGCAGAGGACGTGGAGGCTCCAGCCCCTCCAGAGAATATGTCTGTTATTTTAGAACATTTTGCAGCGTCTATAGTGAGATTTTTTAATCTTTTAGCCCGTAACTTCTCCACACCCCCTTTCTGCCGCTTCTCCATGTTTCCACGCTCAACACTGAAACTGTCGGGGATCAGTGCAGAGAAAGGGGCGGGACCACTCTCGTTAGCTTCTATATCCTGATTGGTTTAGTCCACTGTCTGTATTGAAGATGGACCAATGGGACGCCTCCTCTAAATTGTGGGCCGGTCTCCACCGGCTGGTTAGCTCAACTGGTAAGTCACTGACTTTCCCCCCGGGGGTTGTGGGCTCAAATATCCCCCTGGCAATGAGCTAACCAGTGTGGGTCCTTGGGCAAGATCCTTCACGGTACTGCCCCCCCGAGCGCTGAAAGATGGCTGCTCACTGCTCCTGAAAAGGATGGGTCAAATGCAGAAGTCAAATTTCTCCCGTGTGTCACTGTGTGTGAGACAAATAAAGACTTAATCTTAAAAAAATCTTAAGTTAAAAAAAAAAAAACCCAACAGCATCAGCCCCGAGGACTGTCAGCCCACCGGGAAACTGCCCGGTATGCCTGATTAGCAGTCCAGTCCTGCTACTACTACTAGTACTACTACTGCTACTACTACTACTACTGCTACTACTACTACTACTACTACTACTACTACTACTACTAGTACTACTACTGCTACTACTACTACTACTGCTACTACTACTACTACTGCTACTACTACTGTGTGTGTGTGTGTGTGTGTGTGTGTGTGTGTGTGTGTGTGTGTGTGTGTGTGAAGCTTTGAGTTTTGAAGGTGGAAAACTGCTGCATAAAAATGACATTTTAGCATTTTACTACTACAACTACAACTAATACTACAATTACTACTACTACCCTTCTAGTACAACAACTACTACTACTACTACTACTCTTCTACTACTCCTACTACTACTATAACTACTACTAATACTACAACCACTACAACTACAACTAATACTACTACTACTACTACTACTACCCTTCTAGTACAACAACTACTACTACTACTACTACTACTACAACCCTTCTAGTACAACAACTACTACTACAACTACTACAACTACTACTACAATGACTACTACAACGTCTACAACTATAACTACTGCACTAAAAGTACCCGAGTTCCTGCTTGTGGCCACACGTTCTCGTCAGTCTCCGGATCTGGGATGGTCTGGACCACAGTGGGCACCGCTGCTCCAGTCAAACTGCTGCTGTGTCCTTGGGCAAAACACTTGTCCTGGTGTGACTGTGCTTTGCAGTGTGTGTGTGTTGTGAGCAGCAGGGGGCGCTGTGGAGTGTGGAGGACACGGGTGTCACGTGTCTCATGAAACATTTAAACTTCCACAGGGACACGCCGACAGAAGCGCCGCTGTGTCTGCCAGATTCATCTTTTATTCTCTCAGATCAGGATTTATCCAAACAGACATGCACATACAAACAAGAGTCCAGATTTAAACGAATATTAACGTTTTTTTACAATCTGAGCCTTATTTCAGTAATAAAACAAGTTGTTTTACTCACCTATAGCACTTTGGTGTCATTTGGAGCAGTTTCGTAGATGTTTTAGTTTAGCGATATCCGTTCATGTGAGTGCTTGGGGCAGGTGATTGCAGTCACCAAAATAACACAAACTTTAGCACTTTTCAAATCATAGAAGCTCAATGTCTTAGTCTACACTTTCGTTTGAGTCAAAAGTGGCCTCTTATCCGAGTTTTAGCCATAGTTTCGAGTAGATGAGGAGGACAGTGCGCATGTGCGGAGTCACAGCTGATTTCGCAGATAAGAAGACGCAAATAACCTTTCTTTTGCGAGCGACACATGGCAGAAGATTGGGACTTTGAGGCTGAAGAGGACTTATGGAGGACTGAGGACTGAAGAGGAGTATACGGATGAGGAGACAGAATGGATACGGAAAGAATGAAGCGGAGACAGTTTTAGGAGCAGCAGAGAACAGCCATCGGTTTCACATTACTTCTCAGAATCGTGCGCTGAATCCGCTGGCCTTCTTTCTTTTCCTTTGCTGGTAAAAAATCGTCCTGACTGAAGTGGGTACTGCAAACACGATGGTCCAAACGTCTTACAGCTTTGCCTTTCATGTTTGGGTCCCGAGAGCTGAGAGCGAAATCAGCTGTGACTGAGCACATGCGCACTGTCCTCCTCATCTACTCGAAACTATGGATAAATCTCGGATTAGAGGCACTTTTGGCTCAAACACTGCAAAAAACTGCAGTGTGAAAGTGAACCGTACCAAAATAAAAAAAAATAAAAAAAACATTTGGTCCGGACCAAAGCAAGTGAACTATCGGACTTTTCTGGTGTGAAAACGACCTTAGTCCCGGTCTGGTCCCGGTCTGGTCCCAGTCTGGTCCCAGTCTGGTCCTCATGTCTTAGTCCCGGTCTGATCCCGGTCTGGTCCCAGTCTGGTCCTCATGTCTCAGTCCTGGTCTGGACTTCCTACAGATCCAGTGACTCATGTCTCGGCTCCTCGTGCATCCAGCGGGACTCCCGGAGCCCCCCCGGGTCCCCCCTCTATAACATCTATATAAATGTGTCAAACTGAACACATTCTGTACTGTACAGGAGACACGGAGGAGAAGACAATCAGGACGCACAACACAATGTTCAGACACTAGAAACAAAAAACTGAAAAAAAAAATAATTTTTAATCCATGAAACAGCAAGGCCACGAAAAGTGAACCGCGATAGAGCGAGGGACCACTGTACTTCTATAATCTGAAAACATTCAAACAAACACCGTATATTACAGATTTAGAGCAGTACGGATCCAGAAGCAAACCACTGTGAAACTGAAATGTCAGAATGTCCCTGAAGGGGTCTTTAAGGGAGCGGACACAGGCTCAAGGCGACCGTTTTCCACTTCTAAGGAGTTTACATTACATTTAGCTCTTATTTAGTTCACAATATGGAATACAAATGGATTTGTATTTTCAGGAAACGGCGTAACATGGGCCATTTAAACTTAACCTGGTTATTTATTTATTTTGCAAATATAAAGTGGATCAGATTAAGTCTCGTGTATTGATCCGAGCGGTAGAACGACGCTGGTAAAAGGGTTTGTTTCCTGTGCGCTGAAAATGAGAGCAGACTCTGTAAAATACCCTCACTGCATCCAGGATGTTATTGCTTTGTCTGGAATGTTTCACAGTATGGCATTAAACCTTTCTATCTTCATGGAGACCAAACCAGACCAGGTTACAGGTCAGACCTGTGGAGAGGCGACCCCGCTCTGGACTAAGACTTGACTAAGACTTCACTAAGACTGGTCTAAGACTGGTCTAAGACTGGTCTAAGACTGGTCTAAGACTGGACTAAGGCTGGACTAAGACTGGTCTAAGACTGGTCTAAGACTGCACTAAGACTGGACTAAGACTGGTCTAAGACTGGTCTAAGACTGGACTAAGACTGGACTAAGACTGGACTAAGACTGGTCTAAGACTGGTCTAAGACTGGACTAAGACTGGTCTAAGACTGGACTAAGACTGGACTAAGACTGGACTAAGACTGGTCTAAGACTGGTCTAAGACTGGACTAAGACTGGTCTAAGACTGGACTAAGACTGGTCTAAGACTGGTCTAAGACTGGACTAAGACTGGACTAAGACTGGACTAAGACTGGTCTAAGACTGGACTAAGACTGGTCTAAGACTGGACTAAGACTGGTCTAAGACTGGTCTAAGACTGGACTAAGACTGGTCTAAGACTGGACTAAGACTGGACTAAGACTGGACTAAGACTGGTCTAAGACTGGTCTAAGACTGGTCTAAGACTGGACTAAGACTGGACTAAGACTGGTCTAAGACTGGTCTAAGACTGGTCTAAGACTGGACTAAGACTGGTCTAAGACTGGACTAAGACTGGACTAAGACTGGTCTAAGACTGGACTAAGACTGGACTAAGACTGGTCTAAGACTGGACTAAGACTGGACTAAACCAAGGTCTAAGCCAAGATGAGACCAGATTGAACCGGGACTGTAATGGGACTAAACTAGAGTCAAAACCCGGACTAAGACCAAACCAGGACTATAAGGGGACTAATGGGGTTTACGGTGTTGTACTTTTAACCATAACTCTTTCCTGTCACATACCCGCTCAAAGTTTTTTTCCATTTTTTATTCATTTCTTCGTATTTTCTTGTGGTTTTGTGGTTTCAGTGTCTCAGATGGTGATCGAGGAGGTGAGCGTACTTCAGACCCAACTGGAGATCGAGAAGTCCTGCAGGGAGAACGCAGAAGCTCTGGCCACAAAGGTTCACCCACGTTTTTTTTTTATTTTAATCAAAACTGCACTGCGTAACATTTCTAGTGGAGGGTCTGCCGCCTGCTTGTCTCCGTGGAAACCTTCTATCGAGAGGGAGACAAGCAGGTCACGGCCCTACGCTACATCACAGGTCAGATCTGTGGAATTATTGTATTTCTGAGCAATAAAAACACCTGGAATGAACAAATGCTAGATGGAAATGTCTAAAGTCATACTATGGAACATTCCAGGGAAAGCAGTAACATCTCCATGGAGACGAGCAGGTTTTGAATGCGTGTGTGTACAGTTATATATAAGATAGAAGTAACGTGAACTATGTAACTTTTTTCTGTACAAAATGGCTTATTTAATATTTCTCTAAAAGTCAGAAAACATTTTAGAGCCCGAGTTACAAAAATCCCAAATCAAAATTACTGCGGTCACATGGTAGGATCGGATTGGATTCCTCCAAATCCGATCCCGTTACTCGGCGGGTGGTCTGTCCTTAGATCCAAGTGCACATGAAACTCGTGTAATCGGATAATGGTCAGTGACCTGGCCAGCTCCGCTACGCTATGTGGAGCTGTCGTCCAACTACTTCAATAAAAACACAACAAACTATGTGGCGGTATACAAAGATGACTAAACCTGGACTAAACCTGGACTAAACCTGGACTAAACCTGGACTAAACCTGGACTAAACCTGGACTGAACCTGGACTAAACCTGGACTGAACCTGGACTAAATCTGGACTAAATCTGGACTAAACCTGGACTAAACCTAGACTGAACTTGGACTAAACCTGGATTTAACCTGGACTAAACCTAGACTGAACCTGGACTAAACCTGGACTTAACCTGGACTAAACCTGGACTGAACCTGGACTAAACCTGGACTGAACCTGGACTAAATCTGGACTAAATCTGGACTAAACCTGGACTAAACCTAGACTGAACTTGGACTAAACCTGGATTTAACCTGGACTAAACCTAGACTGAACCTGGACTAAACCTGGACTTAACCTGGACTAAACCTGGACTAAACCTAGACTGAACCTGGACTAAACCTAGACCGAACCTAGACTAAATTTGGACTAAACCTGGACTTAACCTGGACTAAACCTGGACTGAACCTGGACTAAACCTGGACTAAACCTGGACTAAACCTGGACTAAATCTGGATTTAACCTGGACTAAACCTAGACTGAACTTGGACTAAACCTGGATTTAACCTGGACTAAACCTAGACTGAACCTGGACTAAACCTAGACCGAACCTAGACTAAATTTGGACTAAACCTGGACTTAACCTGGACTAAACCTGGACTAAACCTGGACTAAACCTGGATTTAACCTGGACTAAACCTGGACTAAATCAGGACTAATATGAGACTAAACCTGGACTAAACCTAGACTAAACCTGGACTAAACCTAGACTAAACCTGGACTAAACCTGGACTAAACCTGGACTAAACCTGGACTTAACCTGGACTAAACCTGGACTAAACCTAGACTGAACCTGGACTAATCCTGGACTAAACCTAGATTAAACCTGGACTAAACCTGGACTAAACCTAGACTAAACCTGGACTAAACCTGGACTAAACCTAGACTGAACCTGGACTAAACCTGAATTTAACCTAGACTAAACCTAGACTGAACCTGGACTAAACCTGGACTAAACCTAGACTAAACCTAGACTAAACCTGGACTAAACCTGGACTAAACCTGGACTAAACCTAGACTGAACCTGGACTAAACCTAGACTAAACCTGGACTAAACCTGGACTAAACCTAGACTAAACCTGGACTAAACCTGGACTAAACCTAGACTGAACCTGGACTAAACCTGAATTTAACCTAGACTAAACCTAGACTGAACCTGGACTAAACCTGGACTAAACCTAGACTAAACCTGGACTAAACCTGGACTAAACCTAGACTGAACCTGGACTAAACCTGGACTTAACCTGGACTAAACCTGGACTAAACCTAGACTGAACCTGGACTAAACCTAGACTGAACCTGGACTAAACCTGGACTTAACCTGGACTAAACCTGGACTAAACCTAGACTGAACCTGGACTAAACCTGGACTTTACCTGGACTAAACCTGGACTAAACCTGGACTAAACCTAGACTGAACCTGGGCTAAACCTGGACTTAACCTGGACTAAACCTGGACTAAACCTAGACTGAATCTGGACTAAACCTAGACTGAACCTAGACTTAACCTGGACTAAACCTGGACTAAACCTAGACTGAACCTGGACTAAACCTGGACTTTACCTGGACTAAACCTGGACTAAACCTGGACTAAACCTAGACTGAACCTGGGCTAAACCTGGACTTAACCTGGACTAAACCTGGACTAAACCTAGACTGAACCTGGACTAGTTTGACGGAGCAGCATTGGTGTACGTGTTGTGCATTATTTCTTCGCAGCCATGATTTCGTCTGACTTTTCCGGCAACAATCGCTACTTATGACGGCGTCGGCGCCTCCTGCCACTTCCGGGTGAAATCCCTGGCGAAAATTCCCACGCATGCGCAGTACGCCAATCCGATCTGATATCGTGCACGAGGCGGCACCGAGCAGGTTACTATCGGCCTAAGCCAGGGGTTCTGATCGGATTCGGGAAACCAATCCCTATACGATCCTTAGCCTGTGCACATGAATCCGATACGATCCCAATACATTTGCAGTCGGATTACACTCGGATTACACTCCATGTGCACGCAGTGAGTGTCTGTTCTTTGAGTTTGGTGAATTTGGTTAAAAATCTCATTATCATATCAGTAGTTCTTTGTTCTCGTGATGTTTTCTGTTCTGCAGTTCTAAAATGTATCTCGTGTCAACAAAAGCAGAAACTCAAACGTCGCTTTATTAACGGTTTATGTCGTAACAGAGTCCGAGTTACTAAATTAGTTTCATTGGACCTGCGCTTGGCTGGTCTGAACGCTCTCGTTTTTATTGATCTCGTTTTTATTACTTGATTGAGTCTTTGCTCTAATAAAACATCAATCAGCGAGTTTAAAGGATCCAGAAGACACCATTTGTGTTCTAATGTCGTTTCCTCGTCACAAACAGACCTGGAGTTGTGTTTTGTTTCATTCACGAGTTCTTCTCTCAAACTGAAAACACTCTGTTCCACCTTGTGATGTCATGGGGTAATCTACTGTGTTTTCAAACTACACACACCTTCACTAGAATCATTTGGATCATTTCAGCCCTGGAATTGTCCAAACTCTACAAACCTCAGGGCTGGACTGCGACAAAAAAAACGGCCCTGGCATTTTTGCCTTAGACCGGCCCCTCATAATTAGCGGAGCACAACAGACTAATTTATGTTTGTGTTCCCCGAAGTATTTTACTGTTGTTACATCTTGGCCGAGGGGAAACCAGGGCGCAACATTTAAAGGAAAAATCCCCAAAACCACCAGCAAACTCAGTAAGTACACATTCAACGGTTTGTTTAAAATGCATCTCGCACACACACACACACACACACAAAAAACACACACAAAAACTTTTCTCATCGAAGCTACACGATTCATGTAGGTCACCTGTTTTGGCTTAAAAACTGTGAATTTTGCTGAAAGGTGAGTGATTTTCATGCCTGTCCATCACCTAAAAGTCCCGGTATTATCCGAACATTACTACTGCTGACCTGCTGTGCCTGTGCGACATTTCCCTGGTCACTCTGTCCCTCGGGTTCAGGGTTAGCCCAGGTTTAGTCTAGGTTTTAGTCCAAGGTTAGTCCAGGGTTAGTCCAGTTTTAGACCAGGTTTAGTCCAAGTTTAGTCCAAGTTTAGTCCACATTTAGTCCAGATGTAGACCAGGTTTAGATCAGGTTTAATCCAGCATTAACCCCAGGTTTAGCACAGGGTTAGTATAGGGTTACTCCAGGTTTAGTCCAGGTTTAGTCCAGGTTTAGTCCAGGTTTAGACCAGGTTTAGTCCAGTTTTAGGCCAGGTTTAGTCCAAGTTTAGTCCAAGCTTAGTCCAGATTTAGTTCAGATTTAGTCCAGGTTTAGTCCTAGGTTATTATAGGTTTAGTCCAGGTTTAGTCCAGGTTTAGTCCAGGTTTAGTCCAGGTTTAGTCCAGGTTTAGTCCAGGTTTAGACCAGGTTTAGACCAGGTTTAGACCAGGTTCCCTGTCCACCTTCAGCCTGGGCTGCAGAGGACGTGGAGGCTCCAGCCCCTCCAGAGAATGTCTGTTATTTTACAACATTTTGCAGCATCTATAGTGAGATTTTTTAATCTTTTATCCCGTAACTTCTCCACACCTCCTTTCTGCCGCTTCTCCATGTTTCCACGCTCAACACTGAAACTGGTGGGGATCAGGGCAGAGAAAGGGGCGGGACCACTCTCGTAAGCTTCTATATCCTGATTGGTTTAGTCCACTGTCTGTATTGAAGATGGACCAATGGGACGCTTCCTCTAAATTGTGGGCCAGTCTAAAAAAAAAACAAAAAAAAACAACAGCATCGGCCCTGAGGACTGTCGGCTGACCGGAAAAATGCCCGGTATGCCCAATTACCAGTCCAGACCTGACTGAACTGTAAGAAGAAGATGATCATTTGAAAACTATGACTACATGACATCACAATGTGGAACAGAGCGATTTGAGCTTTGGAGATGTAGATAGTCTAATAATAATAATAATAATAATAATAATAATAATAATAATCATAATCATAATCATAATACTTGTATAGCGGTTTTCGTGACTCAAACACACACTCAGGTAGATCTAAACAAAAACACAAATGAAAGAAACAGATAAACAGGAGATGCAGTTATTTAAGTCTAAGAATAAAGGATTATTTACTGTGTGAAAGAAACAAAACTCAACTGTTTTCTCATAATACAGGACGTTTAACTGAGAGAATCTGTGATTCTGGCGTCCGAGTTCTGACCAGGAGGGACACAGCGTTAGGGGCTGAGTAAATGTTCAGAATACAGTCAATAATATTCTCATTTCCCTCTTTCTTGCCTCCTGCAGCTGAACAGTGAGAACAGGAAGCTCAAGTACCTGAGCTTATCCTCGCGCCCATGTTTGGACGAGTTCCTGCCAAGTATCTCCGACTGCATCGTCACGGAAACGGAGACAGACGCCATGGAGACGGACGGCGGCCATGACACCTTCGCACAGTATCAGCAGCAGGTCAAAGGTAAAAACAGAAAATATTTACCACGAAAATCAGCCACTCAAAACAGACTGAGGGTTTATATTTGAATGAACGAGCCAAACACAATTTACCTTTTGGTACAAATAAAGTTCTCCTGAAAAGTGCCTTGTAGAAGGTTTAATCTTTGGTTGTAAAAGGTTAAATCGTTGGTGGTTCTCCTGAAAAGTATACCTGGGGCTAAGCTGTATAAGTCAAAGGATAAAGCAAAGCTTATTGTTGCTAAAATCATTATTAATAATAATTTTTTTTTTTTTTAAAAAGGTCCCTGTGTGGGATGATATGGTAAGCATCATAAACTTTGGACTTTGGAAACCAGAAGTTGGACGGTCTCTTTGTGGGACTAGTTTTGATTTATTATTGTGTAGTTGTTTGTTCATTATTTTATTTTCCCGGGGCTGTTTTTCCCCACACGGCGTGTTATTGGAGAGAGCAGGCTTTTTTTTTTTTCATTCCCCATCCCCTACCTCCACTTTTCTCAATACGACAGCAATAAATCACTGTAATGCTATCGACCTATAAGGCCCTAACCCCTACCGCACTGGTCAGCTGGAATGTTCTACCACTTTATTAAACGTAACTAAATATTTTCACTAGGGTTGGGACTTGATTAAAAAAAATAACTAATTAATCACAGGCTTTGTAATTAATTAATCTAAATTAATCGCATGACCACATTTCCCCCAAAAGCAACATGTTATGCAAATAAATTGTATTGGATGACTTAATCAAATAATACGCACACACATGACTTAAACTGAAGCTCATTTAATGGCTGGAAAAAATGTCTTGGAAAAAATACTTTGAATTTCATGTCAAAGTAGAAAACAAATGTAAGGCTCTGTGCAAAACTCTTGTCTTTCTGCACTGCATTTTAAACGCTTTCACACGCAGCGATCTGTAGCACATCTTCCAGACCTTTGTCTTCTACCACTGATAGTGTCTACAGTCTTTGGCGATCCACTTTGCGAGTGAATTCGTCGGTGTTTCGTACGTTGACTTGCTCATTTTCCTCCTAAAGCCCGACATTTGGTCAAGTTGCTGCTGAACTGAACTGCTACCACGAGAAGTTTCTGTGCTCGCCTAGACATAATAATAATAATAATACATTTTATTTGTTAGGCGCCTTTCAAGGCTCTCAAGATCGCCATACGTCAAGCTATTAAATACATTAATTAAATAATACAGTACATAAAAACAAGATAAAACAAAATAAAAACAGTGTAAAAATACATTTTAAAAACAAATACAGATTAAAAGACAGTGCAGTTATGGTCAGAGTGGTCAGAGTGAGAAGGCCTTTCTAAACAGACATGTTTACCATTTAAATGATACCGTAAGGTTGAAGCACTTCTGAGGTTGGCGAACTCTTTTTTGCATAGTTTGCAATAAACGGTGGCTTTGTCTATTCCCCCATCTGGTAGTTTTTTTAAAAATGAATTTATCGTCCAGCAAACCGCTCTCACTTGTTTCTGTCTCCATTCCGTCTCCTAGCCGGAGGAAGTGTGTGCGTCAGTACAATTGGCGTACCAGAACATGGTGCACTGACAAACGTTCCGGCCAGGGTTGTTTGACACGCAAACTACGGATGCGTTAAGATGCGTTAATATTTTGAATTAATTAACAACAAGCAAATTAATTAATCGTAATTAACGCGTTAATGTCCCACCCCTAATTTTCACATTTAAGTAAACTGCACTGTTGCATTGCCTGTCTACAAGAGACAAATCTACTTAACAAAGACTATCCAAGACTCCTCAGAGGGGGTCTACACAATGTTTCCATTAAAATTTCAACAGTAAAAGTAGAGGAGTGGCTATTTTAATACACAGGGATGTGCAGTATGTCGAGACGAAGACTCTAAGGGCAAAAATGGCCGCTATGTCATCACCCAAGGCAAAATATATAATAGGCTTGTTATTTTAGCTAATGTCTATGCCCCTAATTGGGACAATGCCAGTTTCTTTACAAATCTTTTCTCCCTTTTACCAGACCTTGACTCGCATGATCTAATATTGGCCGGGGACCTGAACTGCTCCTCGAATCCAGCCTTAGACCGTTCTAGCCCTAAAGTTATGGCACGAAACAAATCAGCCCGATGTATTAGCGAGATTCTTGAAGCCTACGGCGTGATGGACCCATGGAGATTTAAGCATCCGACATCCAAACAGTTTTCTTTCTTCTCCCCTGTACACCAAAATTATTCAAGAACTGATTACTTTTTAATAGACCAAAAACTATTGCCCCTGGTTACCCACATAGAATACGACAGCATCGTAATATCTGATCATGCAGCCGTGATTTTAAAATTTACCTTTCCAGAAAATGTGGCCTCATCCTGGAGGTTAAACTCCAGATTACTACCTGATCAAAAGTTTGTTGAATTTATTAACTCACAGTTTGATTGGATTTTCATAGAGCTCAATGAATTCCCAGAGATAAGCTATTCCACACTCTGGGAAACTTGAAAAGCATTTGTGATTTCCTTTGTCGCAGGGGAAAACCTAAAACGAAAAAAACGAGCCTCAGAGTTAATTGACCGAATCAAAGAAATAGATCGGCTACACTCAACATCACCTTCGGATGATCTGTACAAGGACAGAATCTTGCTCCAAACTGAATTCGATGAAGTCACCAACACTAAGGCCATAGACCAGGGGTGCCCAACCAGTCAATCGCAGGAAGAGTGTCAGTCGATTGCGTATGGATACGTTCAGACTGCAGGGCTTAATGCTCAATTCCGATTTTTTTTGTGAAATCCGATTTTTTTGCGAGTTCGTTCACATTTCCAATTAAATACGACTTGTATGTGATCTCCAGTGTAAACTTTAAACGCCCCAAAAGTGTCCCGCATGCAACTTGGAGGACACGACGAAGTCACGTGCAGCGATCGTGCTCAATGTTTACGGAAGTCGCCTAAAGTTCCTGTCGTACCGGAGCCAAAACATGTACATCTTATTTGTTTTAAGGAGGAGACTGAGAAGGAGAAGGACAAGGTTTTTGGCCACGGTGTTTTATGGGGCTGTAGCAGCAACGTCCGTATAAATGAACATGTTGGTGCGGAGTCTCAGACAAGAGTGGTGGGATTGCTACGTGCTTCGCCGCTTCACTGATACGGAGTTCATATACTATTTTCGCATGACGAGAAGAACTTTTGTGTACATTTGTGCATACTTGTACTACTCTTGCTGGAGGAAACACGTCCAGGTTGGATGACCTGGCAACCTGGCCGTTCAGACTGAAGTCGCATGTCAAAAGATCAGATATGTCGGTTTTAGGACCACATATCTTGGGCTACTTTCACACTGCAGCCTGAAGTGACCCAAATCCGATTTTTTTGCCCCTGTGCAAATTTAAAAATAATCTCACTCCAAAAGGCCATATTTGCCATGTCTAACAGGTCATTCTAAAATGATCTAGAATGCCCCCATCAACACCATCAACCTCAAAAGTAGATCCCGGTTAAAAAAAAAGTTGCGCACCCCTGCCATAGACCTTCACCTTAGGTCCTGCCAAACATATTTTGAACACAGTGGCCGGGCCAGCAAACTGCTGTTACATCAGCTGAAACAATCATTCATTAATTTTCATTTCATTTTTTATTTATAAGGACAATGTACAGTTACATTAAGCACAAAGGCAGAGATGCTTGTACCAGATTCTAGCTTTACAGCTCATTTCCATCTGTAATCCTCTGGGGGAGGGGTCAGAGTGCCATATTTACAGTGCATTTAAACTTGCAACCCATGTAACATCATTCATACAATTTCCACAATCTTCACATACTCACAGTCATTACATCAGTTATCAAGTTACCAATAAACATACACAGTTCATTCTTACAGTGCGTACATGTTTGGTTTTCTAAAAAACATGCTTTCACTTCACGATTAAAAGCAGAGAGGTTATTTATGCTCAGCAACTCAGATGGGAGCTTATTCCACTGTTGAACAGCCCTAAAGGAAAAAGCTGCTTGAGCAAAGGCTGTTCTACATTTAGGCACGTTACACTGCCCCCTAATGGTGCCTCTTGTTACTCTTGTGGCCGTATCAGCGACAGTTGGATGAATTCTTTGAGTAAAGGCGGGGCCAGGTTATGGACAATTTTGAAGACCAATTGGACATGGGAGAAGGAAACAAAGTTATCAAAGTTAAGCATATTGTAGGTATGAAGTATGTTACAGTGATGGTATCGTTGGCTTTTTTTATCCAGTATTTTCAGAGCATGCTTGTATATCTCGAGTGGTTTTAGATTTGTTTTGTTCGCTTGGGACCAGCTGGTTATGCAGTAGGAAAGGTGTGATAATATCATGGCATGGAGGAAACTTTTGGCTGCTTCAGTGGAGAGTGAGTTTCTGATGTTTTTAAAAGTGGCCAGGTTGAACTTTAGGGTTTTTGATAAAAGGAGAAGTTCAATTTGTCAACTGTTCAAAGTCAGCTTTATTGTCAATTCTGCCATATGTGTTCAACATACAGTGAATCGAAATTTTGTTTCTCTCTGGCCAGGTAGTGCAAAAGACAGTGTACAAAATACAATATGAAGACAAAACACAACAAAAAACTATCTAAGACAGAGATCTAAAGTTAAAACTAAAGTCTACGATCTAAAATCTTAAAACAGTGCAACATAATAAATAAACTATACTATATACAGATTTCCAAAGTGTGCAGTGTGCATCAAAATGTGCAATGGAAGATACAGCAGTGACTTGGTCATGTGCAGTAGAATGTGCATTAAGATAAAATAAAAATAAATGTAGTAATTCTAGTGCAGTAACAGGAGTAAACAACAGTACTAAAATTCCAGTAGTCAATGTGCAATAACAGTAGTGAACAACAGTACAACGGGGGTAAAATTCAATAACAGGAGTAAACAACAGTACTAAAAATTCCAGTAGTAAATGTAAATGTGCAATAACAGTAGTAAACAACAGTGCAACAGGAGTAAAATCCAGTAGTAAATGTAAATGTGCAACAGTGCAACAGTAGTCCTTAGCAGCAGTTTTTTAAAGTGTCTAGAGTGATATGTCTTTTTATGGAATACAGGTTATGCCAATATGGGGGGTGGGGGGTGGGAGATGGGTAAGGTGGGAGTTCGGGTGTGAGTTCGGGTGTGAGTTCAGCCTCCTGACAGCCTGGTGGATGAAGCTGTTTGAAAGCCTGGTGGAGTGGGCCCGGAGACTCCGGTACCTTCTCCCCGAGGGCAGGAGGCTGAACAGGCTATGTGCGGGGTGGCTCGGGTCACCCACAATGTTGGACGCTCTGCGGGTGAGCCGGGTGTTAAAAATGTCTAGGAGGGAGGGGAGAGAGACACCAGCGATCCTCCCAGCTGCATTCACTATGCGCTGCAGAGCTTTCCTGTTCTGTTCAGTGCAGCTCCCGTACCACACAGTGATGCAGCTGGTCAGGACGCTCTCAGTGGTGCCTCGGTAGAAGGTGGTCATAATGGGTGGAGGGGCTCCAGCTCTCCTCAGTTTGCGGAGGAAATAGAGGCGCTTCTGAGCCCTCTTTGCCAGTGATACAGTATTCACTGTCCAGGAGAGGTCCTCACTGATGTGCACCCCCAGGAATTTGGTGCTGCTCACCCTCTCTACAGCAGCACCATTGATGGACAGTGGGGGGTGCTGGGTGGGGCCTCTCCGGAAGTCAATAACAATCTCCTTGGTCTTTTCAACATTAAGAAGGAGATTGTTATTGCTGCACCACTGGGTCAGAAGGCTCACCTCACTCCTGTAGTTTGTCTCATCGTTATTAGAGATGAGACCCACCACAGTCGTATCGTCCGCAAACTTCACTATGTGATTGGTGCTGAACGCCGGTGAGCAGTCGTGGGTCAGCAGAGTGAAGAGCATCGGACTGAGCACACAGCCCTGGGGGGCTCCTGTGCTCAGTCTAATGCAGCTTGAGGTGTTTCTGCCGACCCGCACTGCCTGTGGCCTCTCACTGAGGAAGTCCAGCAGCCAATTACAGAGTGAGGTCTGAAGCCCCAGGTGGTCTAGTTTGATAATGAGCTGCTGTGGGATTATAGTGTTGAATGCTGAACTGAAATCTATGAACAGCATTCTCACGTATGAGTCTTTATTGTCTAGGTGGGTGAGAGCCGGGTGAAGTGCAGAACAGATTGCATCCTCGGTAGAGCGGTTGGCCCGGTATGCAAACTGGTATGGGTCTAGGGTGGGGGGGAGGATGGATTTGATGTGTGCCATGACTAGCCGTTCAAAGCACTTCATGATGATGGGGGTCAGTGCAACAGGGCGATAGTCATTAAAAGTGGCCGGAGTGGGCTTCTTTGGCACGGGAACGATGGTAGTGGTTTTGAAGCAGGAGGGAACCACAGCCTGGCTCAGAGAAGCATTAAAGATGTCTGTGAAGACATCCTTGAGCTCCTCTGCACAGTCTTTCAACACACGACCAGGAATGTTGTCCGGGCCTGCAGCCTTGCGGGTGTTGATCCTGGAGAGTGTCCTCTTCACGCTGGCTGCAGACACACACAGGGGCTGGTCGTGGGGAGGTGGTGGAGTTTTTGGGGCCGGGTGTCATTTCCTGCCTCAAACCGTGCAAAGAAGCTGTTGAGGTCATTGAGCAGGGTGATATTATTGTCACAGGTCTGTGGCAAGGGTTTGTAATCCGTGATGTTCTGGATGCCCTGCCACAGACTCCGTGTGTCCCTGCTATCTCTAAAGTGTCCGGTTATTTTCTGTGTGTATTTGTGTTTGGCTTTCCTGATTCCACGGGACAGGTTGGCTCTTGCTGCCCTCAGATGGGGGACATCCCCAGCTCTGAAGGCAGCGTTCCTGGCTCTCAACAGCCTGTGAACCTCCCCTGTCAGCCATGGCTTCTGGTTAGCCCTGGTGGTGATGGTTTTTGTGTGTGTGACATCACCAATGCATTTGGTGATGTAGGAGGTCACAGTGTCTGCGTACTCCTCAATGTCAGTGTGATTGTTGTATGTGGCGGCCTGTTTGAACACTGCCCAGTCTGTTGTACCGAGGCAGTGCTGTAGTGCAGGCGAGGCCCCCTCTGGCCACACCTGGATCTGCTTCAGAGCCGGCCTAGAGACCCTTACACGGGGTCTGTATGCCGGTCTGAGCACAACAGAGATGTGGTCAGAGAGGCCTATGTGGGGGAGGGGGTAAGCCTTGTATGCTCCCTTGTGTGTAGTGTAAACCATGTCCAAAATGTTGTTTCCCCTGGTTGGGAAATCAACATGCTGATGCATTTGTGCACAGTTTTGAGGTCTGCATGATTGAAATCCCCGGCAAGGATAAAAAATCCGTCCGGGTGAGCAGTCTGTTGCTCGCTAATAGAGTTATACAACTCATACAGTGCCTCCCTCCTATCAGCGCTGTTCGGTGATGGGGGGACGTAAACAACCACTAGCAATATTGCCGTGATTTCACGCGGGAGATAAAAAGGCCGGCACTTCAGAATCATAAACTCCACTAGGGGTGAACAGTGTCTACATACCACCACAGCGTCCCGACAATAAGAATAATAAAAGACAATAAAAATTATTAAACCCCCTCCGCGGGATTTAACTCCGGGGACACCGCTAGCTCGGTCCGAGCGGTAGCATGTTAGCTCGTCCAGGCGCACCGCTGAGTCCGGGATGTTGTCATGGAGCCATGTTTCCGTAAAAACAAAAACACAGCACTCCCTCACGTCGCGCTGGGCAGCCCTCAGTCTGATGTAGTCCATTTTATTGTCCAGAGACTGCACGTTGGCGAGGAGAATGGATGGAATGGCCGGCCGGTGCGGGCTAGCCGTTAGCCTAGCTCTGATACCGCCGCGCTTGCCTCGCTTCTGACGCCTCTCACACCGCTTGCGGCGTCTCCTCTCCGGGCGGGGGGCGGCAGGCGAGTCCGGTGTAGCAGCGTTAGCAGCATTAGCAGCAGGCCGGCAGAGTAGTCCGAAGCGCGCCAGCTTCTCCTCTAGTACAGTGTCCAGGGAGTTGTGCTGGCCAGTTCTGCCTATGTCCAGCAAGAACTGCCTACTGGACAAAGTATGTTTGGTTGAAAACGTTTCGCCGCTCATCCGAGAGGCTTCGTCAGTTTAGGGTTTTTGTTATCCTTTTTATGTGATTCTTGAAGTTAAGAAGAGGATCAAGGATCAATTAATCAGCTGCTGGCTTTATAGCAGCAATTAAGGATGAGAATGGGTATGTTCTTATAGACCAGAAAGGCATTAATACAGAATTCAAATCATTTTATGAGAAATTATACACCTCTAAATCCAGTGATTTGGCCCAGGTGGAGAACGGCTTCAGTAACCCGACACTGCTCACTTTAAAGAACTCAGATAAAACTAAGGTGGAGTCAGATGTGGCTTTGTCTGAAATAGACAATGCCATTAGGAAGATGAAATCTGGCAAAGCACCAGGCCCAGATGGGTATCCAATAGAATTCTTCAAAATATTTGCTTCCAAATTAGCCCCGTTGCTGTTAAAAGTTTTCAGGGAGACTCTGGACAATAAAGTCCTGCCCATTACAATGACACAAGCTACAATTTCACTTCTGCTGAAAAAATCTAAAGACTCACTCCTTTGCGAATCATACCGGCCCATTAGCCTCCTTAACAGCGACTATAAGATTCTAGCAAGTGTTGGCACGGCGACTTGAACCAGTCCTTCCAAAATTGGTACGCCCCCAGACCTGGAAAAAAATAATAGACCACTGCAAAATTATCCGTTTTTTTCTGATTTAGCTACTTATAAGTATGTGTTTGGGCAAAAGGAACATTTTTGTTTGAGTCTATAAACTACTGACAACATTTCCCTCAAATTCCAAATAAAAATATTCTCGTTTAGAGCATTTATCTGCAGAAAATTACAAATGGTCAAAATAACAAAAAAAGATCCATGTTTTCAGACTTCAAACAATACAAAGAAACAAGATCAAATTCATTTTTAAACAACATAATACTGATGTTTACACTTAAGAAGAGTTCACAAATCAATATTTGGTGCAATAACCCTTGTTTTTAATCACAGCTTTCATGCGTCTTGGCATGCTCTCCACAAGTCTTTCACATTGTTCTTGGGTCCTAGTTTAGACCTGGTTTAGTCTCGGTTCAGACCTGGTTTAGTCCTAGTTTAGACCTGGTTTAGTCTTGGTTCAGACCTGGTTTACACCTGGTTTAGTCTTGGTTCAGACCTGGTTTAGACCTAGTTTAGACCTGGTTTAGTCTTGGTTCAGACCCAGTTTAGTGCTAGTTTAGACCTGGTTTAGTCTTGGTTCAGACCTGCTTTAGTCCTAGTTTAGACCTGCTTTAGTCTTGGTTCAGACCTGGTTTAGTCTTGGTTCAGACCCAGTTTAGTCCTAGTTTAGACCTGGTTTATTCCTGGTTCAGACCTGGATTAGACCTGGTTTAGACCTGCTTTAGTCTTGGTTCAGACCTGGTTTAGTCCTAGTTTAGATCTGGTCTTTCACATTGTTTTTGGGTGACTTTATTCCACTCCTGGTGCAAGAACTGAAGTAGCTCAGCTTTGTGTTGGAATTCCACAGACGCTGGAATGGAATGGCTGGAATACATGTAGAGATGCTGATTTCACCAAAAAATCCAGTGGGCTCATTTTTTTCCAGAGCTGTATCTCGCAATCGAGGGTTTAATGTCATCTATCAATACGAGGATGCTGTGCCCGGAGTAGTGATCTCCCTCGATGCACAAAAAGCATTTGATAGAGTGGAATACAATTTTTTATTTGCTACACTTAAAAAATGGGATTTGGCCCTGTTCTTTGCTCTTGGATCAGTATATTGTATGCGGCACCTCAGGCATCAATTAGAACAAATAAGGTTGTGTCGAGCTTTCCCCCCTTTCTCACGGAGCAAAACAGGGCTGTCCATTAAGCCGAGTGCTTTTCAATATTGCTATTGAACCCCTGGCAGTTATGATAAGGGAATCTATCCAGCTGGTTGGAATACAAAGAGAACAAACTCACAAACTATTCCTCTATGCAGATGACCTCCTCTTTCTTTTGATATAAATTAAATATGTAGTGCAGCTTTAAGTGATATTATGTCTAAAAAAGTGCACTTATTGTCAGCTTTGGGGTAACCTTTATCCCACAGGCCTACGCAAACAACACCAATCAATGATCTGGACTAAAACGGGACTAACCCTTGGACTGAGAACTTCACAAAGTCTCTTATTTTGTCGGATGTAATCAGACATGGGAACTTGAGACTTAGTGACTTGGACTCGAGTCGACTCGAGTCGCTGTTTTTATGACTTGTGACTTGACTCGACAAAAAATGAAATACTTGAAACTTGACTCGGACTTGGGGGTCTAGGACTCGGGACTTGACTTGACTTGAGACACGATGACTTGAATGACTTGCGTGGTCACATTCAACGGCACTGCCATGTCCTGGGACGCAACGCGTGTACCACGTGCACCACCACCGCGCGCGTACGAGGCCGCGCGTACACCGGGGCTGCGAGCACGAAAACGATCCGCGGCGCCCGGACCGCGTACTCTCAGCCCCAGGTCTAGGTTTAGTCCAGGTCTAGACCTGGTCCAGTCCTGGTTTCGTCCCCCTCAGATGTAAGAGTTGCGCTGTGTTGCGCATTGCCCAATTGCGCTGTTTGCGCTTGTGGTGGAGGGCTATGTGGCGTTAATGTACTGTCTCTTGGCGTTGCTCAGATCAGTTGTTGGCTTGGTTTTGTGGTATGCAGGAGATCATTTGACCGAGGGTCTACGTTCAAATAATAATAATAAACAAAACTCTCATCACTTTTTACTCTTAGTCAGTCTCTTACAAAGGTGTAGTCTAAATACACGAGCTCTCGAGGAGCGCGCCTGACCCATTACGCACGCGAGGAGTGGTGTGTGTGTGTGTGTGTGTGTGTGTGTGTGTGTGTGAGTGTGTGTGTGTGTGAGTGTGTGTGTGTGTGTGTGTGTGTGTGTGCGTGCGTGCGTGTGTGTGTGTGAGTGGACAGAGTGAGTTAGGGAGTGTAACAAAGTTTAGTACAAGTTTGTTTTAGCTGTAACTGGTTTCAACTCACTGCTGAAACAATGTTGAAAACATGTGAAACAGTTTGGTTTTCGATGTACAGATCACTTTTGCCAATAAATAACCAATAATTACATTATCACTGTTTTGTTTGAGTCTATGATGTATTTTACTGAACATGAGTATTTACAATACAAATATTTGATAACAGGTTGGGCACATTAGCCAGTGATGATTACTTACACTTTCTTATACATTGCCTTTCACTTTATTAAGATCAGATTCTGCAGCTAAAATTACAAAAATACGCCAAAGGTGACTTGACTTGGACTTGACTTGACCTATTACAGGACTTGACTTGACTTGACTTGACATAGCCTGTGACTTGACTTGACTTGACTTGCCCAAGAAAAAAATACTTGAGACTTACTTGTGACTTGAAGGTGAAGACTTGAGACTTACTTGAGACTTGCACATGTGTGACTTGGTCCCATGTCTGGATGTAATGATATCCAAAGTTTTCGGTACGATATTTTCACGATATGCATCTCTAAACCAGGTCTAAACCAGGTCTAAAACAGGTCTAAAACAGGTCTAAACCATGTCTAAGTCAGGTCTAACCCTGGTCTAACCCAGGTCCAAACCAGGTCCAAACCAGGTCTAACTCCGGTCTAACCCCGGTCTAAACCTGGTCTAAACCTGGTCTAAACCTGGTCTACACCAGGTCTAAACCAGGTCTAAACCAGGTCTAACCCAGGTCTAAACCAGGTCTAACCCTGGTTTAAAACAGGTCTAAAACAGGTCTAAAACAGGTCTAAGCCAAGTCTAAGCCAGGTCTAAATCACAAAGTCTCTAGAAAAAGTCAAATAAGATATGGATAAGTGGTCTAAACGCCCTTTGTCATTGGTTGGAAGTGTTGATTCCGTGAAAATGATAATCATGCCCAGGCTTCTATACCTGTTTCAGACAAGTCTTCGTCCCTAAAGTTTTCTTTAATGAACTGAATAGACACATGTCCATGTTCATCTGGAATAAAAACATCCCTCGAATCAGAAGAGAGTCCTTAGAAAGACGGAAGGAGGATGTTGGTCTATCATTACCCAACTTTCTTTACTAGGACTGGGCAACAAACATCCACACTAGGGTTATAACTTTTTTACAACCTCTATACCCTGTATCATATTTTGATGAACGTTTGCTAGTAATGAAAGGAACTGACCTTCATTTGGTCATATTTTTGAAAAAAGTCCCCCCAGACTCAAAATGAAGTTTTCGTAAAGCCACAACCAGTATAATACTGTTAGAAGGTTAATGTCTGTTCAATCATAAAATAAACAAAGACAATTTTTTCTTTAAAACACAGGAACAAAACAAAACAAAATCAGGGTAACCAGGGCTAGCCAGGTCAGGGCCAGAGGTGTGAAAAACAGTCGTGTAGGGATGAATAGGTATGCTAAACTAGACTCCAGAGAAACAAAAGGCAGAAACAAATAGGCGAGATAGTTTCGGAAAAACTGCAGTATAGTTAGCTCCTCCCTGCAGCGAGATATAAGCAGTGTCTTACCAGCACTCTAACCAGAACTGACGAAGCCTCTCGGATGAGCGGCGAAACGTTTTCGACCAAACAAACTTTGTCCAGTTGACAAATTGAATTTCTTCTTTTATCATGGATTCTACCTGGACGACTGAGGGACTCTTCACGCATAATCAGGGTAAAGATAATATAAAATAGGCCACTAAAAGTCAAAAAAATTATGATTGTCCCAGAATTCTACAACCTACAACCGGCTGTTAGCTCAACAAAACAGATTTCCCCAACTCTACAGTCTACATGTCTTATAAAGTGAAAGTGAAAGTGAAACTCCAGGATTGTGGGAAAGCTGTAGGCTACAGTATATCACTACTAAGCGAGACAGATTTCCCCAAATTTACATATACACTTATAAAGTGAAAGCAAGAATAGAAAGTGAAACTCCAGAATATTATGATGGCAGTACAACTTATCATTGATCCATTTTCAGTCAAATTGATTGTAATGGCCCTTGTGATAACTTAGCACCGTTTCACATTTCATATCATTGGCTGTAATGTGTATTTAATACTTTTTTGTTTAGGGGGGACTTTTTAAAAAGTTTGGTTTCTTCAATTATACCAAAAAGTTCATCCAATCATGATGCAGGACTTTGATTTTGGAAAAAAAAAGTTCAAAAAGTTATAACCCTAATCCACAAACGACTGTTTTGGGCTGCAGACATGTCGGGGGTTGAGTCTCCATCCTGGGTCCATCTCAAAGAGCACTTTAGCACTCCAGCTTCACTCTGCTCTCTTTTGTTGTTGTTGTTGTGCTGCTAAGAGCTACTGTTGAACATTTGTTTACCTTATTTTCAATGCACATTCTATTCCACATTTTACTAAATCTGTAAATAGGTATTTATTTATTCTTTGCACTACTTTTTAGATTTTGTCTTAGATTTTGTTTTGTCTTTATATTGTATTTTCTACACTGTCTTTTTGCACTGCTTGGCTAGTCTGGTTAACACCTGACCATATCACAAGTGAGATATGGGTCTGGGAGCTCGCTTCGAAAAATCCCGTAGCGGAGGTGTGGTTAGCGATTGCCAACGGCCGTTTATTGGGCGTTATGAATGTCTATCATTGAGCGTATACGTAAGTCCATAGCCAATCATGTCAGTTGTCAGTTCAAACTACAAGCTTCCGTTTGTCATGTAGTACGCGTCATCGTCTTTCCACCCCTCCCCCGCTCTCTGATTGGGGCCCTAAATCTGGGACTCTCGCTTGGACGAGCTGCCAGGCCGCCTTCCAGTTCGAAACGAACGGAAGCGGCCTGGGAATTCCCAGGCTACTGCTTGGCCAGAGAGAAACGGAATTTCGATTCACTGCATGTCAAACACATATGGCAGAACTGACTATAAAGTCGTCGTTGAACTTGAACACTACCTGTAATGTCCAATAACGTAATGTCCATTTCACTCCGCCTAACAAATAAAATGTATTATTATTATTATTATTATCTTTTCAGCAGTGGCATAAGAAAGGACTAAGATGCATTAAGGATCTTTTTAAAAACCATAAATTCATTTCCTTCGATCAGCTAAAAAATGACTTCCACAATCCGATTTTTTTTTTAGATATCTCCAAATATGTAGTTTTGTCAGAAGAGCTTTCTCCTTAACCTTGGCTCCAAAAACATGGCTCGATGAGTGTTTGGATTTGAATCCGCTCGATAAAGGCTTGGTGTCATTTACAATAAAATACAAGGTGCAGCGTCCCCATCATTGGGCCGTTTAAAACTCAATGGGAAGAGGAAGTAGGTGAACATTTCACAGATAACACTTGGCAAAAAGCAATCACAAGAATCCATTCAGCATCGATCTGCATAAGACACGACCTGTTACAGTTTAAGGTCCTGCAAGGTCTTGCACGTTTTCAACCAAACAAACTTTGTCCAGTTGACAAATTGAACTTCTCCTGTTATCATCGTCCTGCATAGGCTACATCTGTCGCCAAGTAAGACCAAGTAAGATCCTGAGCCACATGATCTGGGTATGTCCCCGTCTAAATGACTTCTGGGAGAAAATATTCAAAACTATTTCATTCATAGTAAAAGGAGAAATTCAATTTGTCAACTGGACAAAGTTTATTTGGTCGAAGACATCTCGCAGCTCATCCAAACTGCTTCATCATGGATTCTACCTGGACGACTGAGGGATTCTTCATACAAATTTCATTCATATGCAAAAGGAATATTGTGTGAAGAATCCCACAGTCGTCCAGGTAGAATCCATGGTAAAAGGAGAAATTCAATTTGTCAACTGGACAAAGTTTGTTTGGTCGAAAACCTTTCGCAGCTCATCCGAGTTGCTTCGTCAGTTCTGGTTAGAGTGCTGATGGACACTGCTTATATCTAGCTGCAGGGAGGAGCTAACTACACTAAAATTATTCTGAAACTATCCCACCTCTTTGTTTTCAGCTTTCTGTCTTTTGTTTTTCAGTTTCTCTCTGGCGTCTATTTTTGCATACCCCTTCAAAACACTAATGGTGTTTTCACACCTCTGGACCTGACCTGCTGCCCTATTGTTTCTTTTGCTTGTTTTGATTTAGGTTTGAGAATAGAATTATATATGGGAGACAATTTATGTCTGACTCCCCCATTCCTGTTCAAAGAAGGATTCTCTTTTTTGACAAAAATAGTCTCTTTAACTCCCCTCTCAAACCAGTTCTTTTCCCAAAAGGAATATTGTAGCAAACTGCGGAACAGCTTTGTTTGGGCTTGTTCCTCCGAATATTTCAGTGACCCTTCAGCGGGCAGATTCAGTAGCATTCATCACACTGCTTTCAAGACGCTTAATATTGTTTAGTTGGAAGAAGGCAGCCCCACCGTCTTTCAGAAGTCTTGTCCCATTAAAAGCTCAAACACTTGAGACATAATGTAAACGGATCAATTCAAAACTATTATAAAACCTGGCAGCCATTCCTACTCTATTTTGAATCCGAACCAGCAAGTAAATAGCTTAAGCCCCCTTAAATTACCCTTTCTATATTTAATTTATTATCATTTTTAATAAAATTTATATGCTTGAATTGATGTATAATCTCTTGAATCTTAGTTGTAGAAGGTTAAATATTTGGTAGTTCTCCTGAAAAGTGCTTTGTATAAGGTTAAATCTTTGGTAGTTCTCCTGAAAAGCAGTGTTGTATAAAGTACTGGAAAATCAAACTCCAGTAAAAGTATAGGTTCCCCTCCCAAAAATGACTTTGGTAAAAGTCAAAGTCACTGACTGAAATGTTACTTGAGTAAAAGTTTTGAAGTATCTGGAACTTCTTGTACTTAAGTATGACAAGTAATGTAAAAATAAATGTACTCAAGTAATGTCATTAAAAGTACAAGTAAAAGTATGAAGCAAAGGCAGTCTGAAGCTAACCCTCGCTTTGTTACTTAGATAGCACAAACACACAGCGCTTGTTTAAATTTTTAAATGTAGGCACATGTTAATGTTATTTTTTGTCCTTTCTCATTCGTTACACTGAGCCTACAGCTATGCCTTCCCTTGAGCCGAAAAAGCTAGGTAGCCTGTTAGCTCCAATATCATCAAATACGCTTTGTGTAACCGAAACAATGTCACACAAAGTTAATTTCTACATGTTATGCTCAAGGTTTCGCAACGGTATCTAGAATGTCCGTGCTATGGTTACTGAAATTGGAATATAGACGCTAACAGTTTCATTAATCTAGAACTTACCTCGATGGATGCTGTCTCCTCTTCCATCAGGGATGTTGATTGATTAAACTAGCTGCATGAAACCAACAGGTGTAGGCTGATTGTCATGCGCAAGTAGCAAACAAGCCCAGGCACGTCCTGACTTCTTTGCAGTCAGTAGAGGTTTTTTTGTAACGAGTAACTAAACGGCACATTGAAAATGTATCGGAATAAAAGTATGCAATTAAATTCGGAAATGTAGTGAAGTAAAAGTAAAAGTAATCATTTTTTTTAAAACTCAAGTAAAGTACAAAGTCTCCCAAATTGTACTTAAGTACAGTAGTGAAGTATTATTACTTCGTTACTATACAACACTGCTGAAAAGTGCTTCGTAGAAGGTTAAATCTTTGGTCGTAGAAGGTTAAATCTTTGGTATGTCTGTGTGCAGAGCTGAGGGAGACGGTGAACAGTCTGCTGGAGGAGAAGAAGACTTTAGCGTGTCAGGTCCACGAGCAGCAGAGACTCATCACAGAGCTCACCTCACAGGTACGACTAACGCTAACACAGAGAACAGTTCTGTTTAGGGTAACCAGACCTCCCAGTTTACCCGGGACAGTCCCAGTTTTGAGCCCTGTGTCCCCTGTCCCAGCGGATTTATCCAAAACCATTGATTTGTCCCAGTTTTATACAGGAAATGTCCCAGGTGTCCCTATTTTTGACCAATCTGATCCCTGCCGACGGTAAAGAGAGGCATAAACTGTAATTTGTTCAGGTAAAATCCAGAAAAGCTGCTTAAAAATGACCCAAAAGCAAAGAAAATGTGACTATCCTGACACATGTTCGTCATGAATGGGCCAAGTACAGAACAGTTCTTCTTAATTACGCACTCGATTCACAATTTTATAATTACAAACCGCCACAAACCGAGTGTCCCAGTTTGTTTTATTTATTTTTTAAACCGTAATACTGTTAAGACTGTTAAGAGAGAACGAGAGAGAGTGCAGACTTCCCCTTTCAGTCTTTCACTCGCTCTCTTTCTCTCCGTGCACGTTACCTCCACTGTAAGCAAGACAAGACTGAGTGCACCTGTATACCCCCATTCCCCCTCCCACATTACAGAACATTCATTCGAAAGTTCATTTACACCATTCCACTATTAAATTGTGAATATTTCTGGTGCCAAAAGGTGTTATTTTGGTGACTGCAACATCGTGCCCCGAGCACTCACGTTAACGGATATCGCTAAACTAAAACATCTACGAAACTGCTCCATATGACAACAAAGTGCTATGGATGGAACTTGTTTTATTACCGAAATAAGGCTCAGATTGTAAAGAACGTTAATTCTCCTTTTAAGACACAAAGATTAAACAGTAAAGGTTCTATATTACACCAAACTGACTCTTGTGAGCTTCACACTGTGTTAGAATCATCAGGCTGCACTTGAAGATAGAGTCCAAACTGTGTGATGAAGTGCTAATAAAGACGTGATTGTCTCCAGACGCAGAGGAACCAGGCGGAGATCTCAGAGCTCAGAGAGACCGTGGAGACTCAGAAGAAAACCATCAAGAGGTTCAACAGAGGTGGGTCACTGTCTACGAGAAGATACCTCCACAGCCGGGACAAGCCAAACCACCATCTTTACACAGGACATTTCCTAAACGTGTGGTGATGTTGCGTTGTGTGTTCAGTGTCTGTGATGGCGGCGCAGGAGTTTGAGGAGGTGAAGGAGCAGCTGGACCTGGAGCAGAGCCTCAGAGTGAAAGCTGAAGACTTCGCCCACGAGGTACGCACATGTTTAACACCTTGACGCCTGAATTTATTTACAAATCTTTTTTTAAAAAGTCAGTGTTTTTGCTTTCTAACTGATGCTAAATGAAGTACAGATGATTCATTTTTCGATAGCACATATTGTAAGTGTAATTTTGGGTTTGAAGCTAATAAGCGACCTCAGGCACTTAGGGTAAAAATGGTAAATATATTTAAATTACAAAATGAATGTACAAATCCAGCAAAACTTCAAAATACAAACCATACATTTTAACAACTAACAGATTTTGGTTTTGTAACACTATAACACCAAATTTTATAAATAATCTCATACCTCAAGCTGATTTTGCAGCCGTTTTGCAGCAGCAGAGCTGGTCGCAGGAAGGGCATCATTGTCATTTTCATTGGCATCTTCATCACTGCTGCTCCTGTCTTCATCACTGCTGCTCCTGCTCCTGCTGTTATCTCCTGATGTAGGAAAAAAATAAATACTTAAAAAAAATGTATCTACATAATAAAATCATGTACACATGGTTACATTTATAAATATAAAGTCAGTGACAACATTATTATTACTGCTATTTTCATCACCTGGTCTGAGAATGTCGTCCTCATCATCATCCCCACTGTCACTGAGACATCATCATCATCACTTTCCACAGGTACAGCCTGGGCTGGGTCCACCTTATGGTCGCTTTGCATAAAACATAGACAGCTTCATTTTGTTCTGTGTAAAATATAGGAAAAAAATTATATTCCAGAATGCTATTTTACTCAGTGATTATAGAAATTTGGTAGAATTGTGTTTTCTAAAAAAAAAACAATGCTTGTTGACACTGAAATTGATCTAAATACTACTAAAATGCACTCATTATTGCTGAATGTATGCAAGCTATAGAGGCTGACGCAGTTAGCCCTAGTGGCCGCGGGTCGCTAATGCGTTACAAATAGAAACCTTCAAATAACTCAAAAAGTATCACTCACATAAAGTTGATTCCAATATTTAAGTTGAAGACGGAGTCAATACACTAGTACATATTTTTTATCTTAGTCCAACTTACCTCACGTTAGAAAATTTCTGCAAGCTTTCAGCCTCAAAATGCAGATTTATAACCCGGATGTTGTTCAGCCACTAAGCGGTCCTACAAGAAACAAGTGCATGCAAAAGGTTCCTAGGTGTGTCCTAGGTGTGTCGGCATTAGAGGAATTGCATGTATTATGTTGACTACAGGCTGCAGGAAGCGGTTTGTCGCTCATTAGCGACCCCCGGCGTCAAGGGGTTAACGCCGGTGTACGCTGACGCTGACTCCAGGTGCGGTGCAGTTTGTAGTTTGTGTAACAGGAAATCTGCAAATAACCCGCCGTAATTACCAAAGGTGTTTGGTTTAAACTATAACATACGTACATCACTGTTTTACATTTTGGTACTTCTCCTGAAAAGTGCTTTGTAGAAGATTACTACGGAAGCCGAAAGAGGCCATGTTCATAATGTTTATTTTCCACCTTAATAACGAGAGAATTAGCCCGAGATCTCGAGAAAATGACTAAATTAATTTGTGATCTTGAGAAAACAAAACTGTTATTTTGAGATTAGTCCTGGTTTAGTCCCAGTTTAGACTTTGTCTAGTCCTGGTCTAGTCCTGATTTAGACCTGGTTTAGACCTGGTTTAGTCTTGGTTTAGACCTGGTTTAGTCCTGGTTTAGTCCCAGTTTAGACCTGGTTTAGTCCCAGTTTAGACCTGGTCTAGTCCTGGTTTGGACCTGGTTTAGACCTGGTTTAGTCCTGGTTTAGACCTGGCTTAGACCTGGTTTAGTCCTGGTTTAGACCTGGTTTAGTCCTGGTTTATTCCCAGTTTAGACCTGGTTTAATCCCAGTTTAGACCTGGTCTAGTCCTGGTTTAGTCCTGTTTAGTCCTGGTTTAGTTCTCATTCTGTTCTGGTTTAGTCCTGGTTTAGTCCCAGTTTAGATCTGGTTTAGACCTGGTTTAGTCCTGGTTTAGTTCTTGTTCAGTTCTGGTTTAGTCCTGGTTTAGTCCCAGTTTAGACCTAGTTTAGTCCCAGTTTAGACCTGGTCTAGTCCTGGTTTAGACCTGGTTTAGTCCTGGTTTAGACCTGGTTTAGACCTGGTTTAGTCCTGGTTTAGACCTGGTTTAATCCTGGTTTAGTCCCAGTTTAGACCTGGTTTAGTCCCAGTTTAGACCTGGTCTAGTCCTGGTTTAGTCCTGGTTTAGTTCTCGTTCAGTTCTGGTTTAGTCCTGGTTTAGTCCCAGTTTAGACCTGGTTTAGACCTGGTTTAGTCGCAGTTTAGACCTGGTTTAGTCCCACTTTAGACCTGGGAGGTGTTCCGGGCACGTCCCACCGGGAGGAGGCCCCGGGGAAGACCCAGGACACACTGGAGAGACTATGTCTTCCGGCTGGCCTGGGAACGCCTTGGGGTCCCCCCGGAGGAGCTAGAGGAAGTGTCCAGGGTGAAGGAAGTCTGGGAGTCCCTGCTTAGACTGTTGCCTGGCTCCAAATTCACTCCTGTAACTGTGAGAATCGAGATCCTCACTGGAGCTGGACTCATTTAGTCCATTTTTTATACAGACTTTATAAATATAGACACACACACACGGTAACTGTCTGTGTGATGTTTTGTGTGATTTTCCAGAACACACACGACTATTGTGTTCATGTATTTGCTTCTGCAACATCGTCCAGTTTTCTTCAGCATAAACCGACTCTTTGATCACACACAGAATCTAGTTTGTGTCATGTGTACATTTATTTTTAATTATTATTAGGGATGCACGATATATCGGCATTAAAGGAAAAGTAACGTTATTTTACAATCTGAGCCTTCTTTCGGTAATAAAACAAGTCGTTTGACTCACCCATATCACGTTCGTGTCATTTGGAGCTGTTTGAAGAAAGTTATGTTGTAGCATATCCATTAGCATTTGTATTCGGGGCATTACTTTGCGGTCTCCAAATAACACAAACTTTAGCACTTTTCAAATCATAGAAGCCCGATGTCTTAATGTAGGAAATCGTTTGAAGCAAAAGTGGCCTGTAATCCGAGATTTATCCATAGTTTTCAGCTTTGCGTTTCATGTTTGGGTCCCGGGAGCAGTCCGCGCATGCGCACTGGCGTCCTCATCTGCTCGAAACTATGGCTAAATCTCGGATTACAGGCCACTTTTGCTTCAAACGAAATCTTTCATTAAGACATCAGGCTTCTATGATTTGAAAAGTGCTAAAGTTTGTGTTATTTGGACACCGCAAAGTAATGCCCCGAGCAAATGATACAGCACCATGTTAACGGATACGGGATCATTACTAGAACAGAACGGCTCAACATAAGTTCTGCGATACTGCTCCAATTGACAGAAAAATGCTATGGGTGAGTAAAACTACTTGTTTTATTGCTGAAAGAAGGCTCAGATTGTAAAAAAACGTTAATTTGCCTTTAACATCGGTATCGGCCGATATTGCAAAATTTTAACATATCGGTATCGGCCGATGTGTAAAAGTGGGCAGATATTAACGACCGATATTTGTCCGTACAGTAATCCCTTGAATTAACGTTTTCTCATATTTCTCTCTCGTTTAAAGGAGAATTAACGTTTTTTACAATCTGAGCTTTATTTCTGTAATAAAACAAGTTGTTTTACTCATCCATAGCACTTTGGTGTCATATGGAGCACTTCCGGAGATGTTTTAGATTAGCGATAGCCGTATCGCGAGTTCTAGCCGTAGCTCGGTGCATATAATATATGCCCCGTGCGGTCTCCAAATAACACAAACTTTAGCACTTTTCAAATCATAGAAGCTCAATGTCTTAGTCTACACTTTCGTTTGAGTCAAAAGTGCCTCTAATCCGAGATTTATCCATAATTTACAGCTTTGCGTTTCATGTTTGGGTCCCGAGAGCTAAGAGTGAAATAAGCTGTGACTCCGCACATGCGCACTGTCCTCCTCATCTACACGAAACTATGGCCAGTGCATCACTTTACCGTAAAAAAAAAAAAAAAACACTCGTTTTACCCGTTTTTTATTTTTATTTTTACGTTTTACACCTTTTTCATAGATAAATAACTTTTTTAATATACTTCATTATTTCATATTTTTTTAGTCAGCATAAACCCTCTCTTACAGGTGCAGGCAGCGCGCCGGCCTTAAATCTTCTACCAGTGCGCAGCACCGCCTCGCAATGGTTTAGGCGACTTTCACGGCTACAGTCAGATAAGTTTTGACAATCCTTGCTTAACAGACTGCAGATATCTCTGCACGAGAGTTTCGGGTAGCTTTCAGTTATTCTCGAATGGCATAGTGTGGTTGTTTGTGTTTTCTACTTAAATAGCGCACCCTACTTTTTTTTCAAATGTGGGTTTTGGACACCATTAACCATATTCCCTTAGCGGTGCTGCGTACCGGCTGTGAATTTTATACCGGTGCTGCGTTCCGGTGCGCACCGCTTTACTTTCACCACTGGTCCTGGTCCAGTCCAGGTTTAGACCTGATCTAGACCTGGTCTAGTTCCAGTCTGGCCCCCCTCTGCATCCCCCATCTATAACATCAATCGGCAAAGGTCTCTTAGCCAATCAGGACGCAGAACACAATGTTATACTATTTAAAATAATTGAAATTGAAACACTGGTGGACACTGGTGGACATTGGTAGCCCCCATGGCAGAAGATACATCAAGCCTGTTGTGACGTGAGCTGTCCTCCTGTGGACCCACCACCTGCGGGGGGATTCATGGGGGCTGGTGCATTGTGTTCTGGGCAGCAGAACACTGCTTGGACTGCTGCCCCCGCGACCCAGAAAATGGAAAAAGCGGAAGAAAATGAATGAATGAAATTGAAAAAAAAAAAAAAAATTCAGGAGTCAAAACACATTTTGAAAATAAAAGACGACATTCAAAAGGCTTAAAAATTCATTTTGCATGATTTTCAGTCTGTATAAAATGTTATCTCAGAATTAAAAATAAATAAATATCGGTATCAGCCAATATCGGCAGCAACAATACCGGATATCGGTATATCGGCTAAAATTTTCACATCGGTGCATCCCTAATTATTATGACTTTTTTTATTGATCAGTTTTGAATGTAAACTACATTTTACCGAGATCAGATTTTGTTTAGGAAAACCCAAACGTCGGGCTTGATGAGGATTCTGCCCTCGTACAGATATACGGTAAAAGTGAGCGTTGTGTTGGGAAACGGAGAATAACTTTGGACGACTAAACCGTTTGAAATCCATTCTGGCCCGTTCGTCTGCGCTGTGTTCTGACCCGAGTCTCTGAAACGTTTGTGTGTGCAGATGCTGGTGAAGCAGAAGGAGGCGAACCGTCAGAGCATGGTCCTGATGCAGAGCTGTGAGCCCGGCGAGCAGCTCCTCAGGGCGCTGGACGACCTCGCTACTGCCACCAAGAGGCTGGAGGAGGAGCGGCGACTGCACCACACGCAGGTGCTCCACGTGTCACCGCGGAGGCCGAGACTCCCGACCTCCCCGAAGAACACCTCATTCCACATTCTGTATTTTTCTGTGTAAATAGTAGTTTTGCATGAGCGCCCCCTGCAGGTGTGAGGGCAGGTCGCTTCATTCGTACCCGGAGGTGAATTTGTTTTGCAGATTTGAGAGGCTGATCCCACATTTCACATTTGATTTATCCAAACTCTACACAATAAACACAAATAAAAACACACTTACAAATAAAGTGTTACAGAGCTCCAGCACAGAATGGTTTTGTTCCATAAATCATTCATTCAGCCATCATCCAAAACGTGATTTTCCAAGACCAGATACTAACGTCCACTGATAAATAGATTACAGTTTATTCATAAGTGCGATAGCTGCTAGAACGAAGCTTCTTTTAAAACGATTCATTCTAGATCTTGGGACTAATTAGGTCGTTTTCACACCAGGAAAGTCCGATAGTTCACTTGCTTTGGTCCAGACCAAATTTTTATTTGTTTTATTTTGGTGAGGTTTAGCTTTCACACTGCACTCTTTTCCCCAAGTGAACCAACATCTATAAACAAAAGCACGTGTGCTGAGGTCGCTCAGTCATTGGACAGAAATGAGTCGTGTCCAAACACGGAAGGAGGAGAATCATGGCGTTGCTGTTTTCAATCTAGCCTTAGCGATATGGTTTGCTCAGTTTTTACAGTTTGCACAAATGTTTGAGCAGCATCGTGAGGTTTACACTATTTTACAATCAATTTCCAAACGACGAAGACACAGGGCAAGACGACTACGGAGGACAGCGCTCATGTGCGCATCAAGTTCTGACTCTTGCTCTTCACACAAAACGTTTCTTCAGCCTCGGTTTCCCATAATGCTCGACATACGACGGGAGCTCGTTAAGTACAAAAAGCCAACTTGTGTCGGATCGAGTCCGGTCTGCATTCTCACCTCAAACGAACCGCACCAGAGTTCGAATGGAACCGTGCCGAGACCGAGCTTTTTAGGTGGTCTCGGTTCGCTTGTTTGCTCCGGATTGAGATTTTTGGTTTTTATTCACACCAGCCCAAAAGGTCCGAATCAAAGGAGCAAACGAACTCTGGTTCATTTTAAACGAACCAAACACGGCAGGTGTGAAAACGACCTAAACCTGCAGGTGTTTATGTGCGTTAAACATGTGGATGACAGGTGTGTTTGTGATGAGGAAACGACATTAGAACTGATCAGAAAGTGTCATATGTACCCTTTAAAGGTCCCATGACATGGTACTTCTTGATGCTTTTATATGGCGCCTTAATGGTTCCCTAATACTGTAAATGAATCCTTCAAAATCAAGACTCAGTGCATGAGAAAGACCCATGAACACAGTCAGAGTCATAAATATCTCTCTGGAACAGTCCATTAGGGGCGTTGTTGCTTGAATGCAAATGAGGAGGACAGAGATAGGCCAGAGCAGCGGGTGGGGGTGTGGCCAAACTCTCCACTCTTTCCTCTTTAGCGGTGCGATGTGCGCTGGCCCCACTTCTGCGTTTTTGCGCGGAGGAAGAGATGAGAAGCGTTCCATTGAAAAATAAACACATTTCCACAGAAAATAAAATTAAACCACTGCTGTTTCAGAGGTTCGGAGGCTCGGATAAAGGACATCCGAGCCTGGAAACACTCTCACGTGTCTCCAGGCAAATAAAAAAACACATCTCGCATTTCGTAGCTCGTTCGCGGTCCAAACTCTCTGGGCGTGATTTACAGAGCGTGTGGGTAGAAACACAGACGGGCGGTGGAACTGCATTTGCATTTTTTCTTCAATGTGACGTCACATAGTTTCCTTGTTCAGAATCGCCCGTTTGAGCTGTCTTTTTTTCAAACGCAGAAAAGGATCGCAAATGCTCAGTTTACACATTTCACAACTTTAGTCCATGGAGGGGGGGGTTAAACAGGGTAGGGGAGCTCACATTAACGTTCAAAAACCTCAGAAAGTAAAAATTTCATGCCATGGGACCTTTAAGAACTTTTGCCACACCCCCTTTTTAGTCAAATAATCAATCAGTGGGACGTGTCTTTAGTCGACTTCGGGAAACATTTATACTCGTTACTTGAAAACTTGCCCAAATATGACCATTTCATGTACCACGTAGAAAGTAGTGACATGTCATGAAGTAAAAGTTAAAAGTATCCACTTAAAATGTACTTAAAGTAATATACAGATATCTAAAATGTGTGCGTACTTCAGGTCTTTTACGACGTTCTTCTTGTTTCTCGTGGTCGTTTCCGCTCAGGTGCAGCGTCTGGAGCAGCAGCTGGAGCAGAACGTTCTGGAGAAGCAGGTGGAGGCCCTGCAGAAACAGCTGCTCCTATTGGACGAGGAGAAGAAGGAGGCGGAGTCACGGCTGGAGCAGGAAGTGAGGAGGAGCGCCGAGCTGCAGCGCAGAGGTGAGGCGTCCGCCCGGCGACAGGCCAGAGCTGGATTCTGATTGGTCCAAACACATTATCGCCTGGTACAGTCTGTGCTCGAGGAAAGCAGATAAAAACGACGGGATTTTAGTAATGATGGGACTTTCGGCTCTTCTGTGGGATCCGAATCTTTTGAAAAAGAGCCGTGCAAAAGACTGGCTCTTTTCATATTTATTTATATGACCAAAGCCAATGTGAGAACTCTTTTATCCACAAACTAATCACAAAGGACCGACGCTCAGATCTGTTCAAACTGAGAGTGAGACTGTGTTTGGTTTTTGAAATGATGAAATTCAATCAAACGTTGCACTACAATATTAATTATTCAAAAACAAACTGATATTAAGATGCCAAATCTGTGTTTCTCAGGGATGAAAGAGTTCCGCCTTTTAGCCACGGGGTAATTTTTTGTTTTATATCTGCGCAAATCCGTTGAGAAAAAATGTGTGTGTGTGTGTGTGTGTGTGTATATATATATATTTATTTATTTATTTATTTATTTATGTATAGTTGTGTTTAGGGTCGCCAACCGTCCCTTGGAAAATGGAATCGTCCTGTATTCAGAACAAAAGTATGTGTTTCGTACTAAACTTTTACCGGTGTGCGGGCCGCGCGAGCTTGTGTGCTCATCGCGCGCAGCTCTTTCACAACAGCGTGTAGCTTTGCGTACCAACGTGTATCACAGAGCAGGTTAAACTTTATCAAACATCCTACCTGCCTGTGCCTCACTTAGTGCCTTTTCACGCTCTCTCTCCTCCTGTTCATAGCGCAGAGGCTCCTCATCAATGCCTCTGATTAGAAGAGCAAGACTAAGTGCAAAGCAAAAACATTATATGTATGTATATATATATAAATATATATATATATATATATATATATATATATATATATATATATATATAGAGAGAGAGAAAGAGAGAGAGAGAGAGCGAGAGAGAGAGAGAGAGAGAAAGAGAGAGAGCATGCATCATTTGTACTGTCCAGGCCTGTTCTGCTGTTTTATGTTTGTTTTATATTAATTTATACAGTTTTAAGTTAAGCAGGACAGATATTTATTTTATTCTGTTAATCCTATTATTTTGTATTAAAAATAAATTGCTGATAATTATTTATTTTCCATGTGTTCACATCACTCAAATATGCATATGCTTTGGTTCTGTGCACAAAGCTTTCGCTCATGTTTCCTGCTCTGATTCTTGTGTTGGTTCAGCTTTAATCAGAGCGAAAATGCATCAAAATGACAAAGAAAAAGATTCAAAAGCTGTTGTTTCAAAGTATTTTTGGGTGTATTTTAGCACTTTTTTGAGACCACTGTATAATTTGCTTATTTAGTGGAAGGAAACTTGTTTAAGTAACACATGAAGTAAAGAAACATGCAGCTGCTTTAAGTGTTTTAAACCTGAAACTTTTGTGTCCACAGTGTCTGAGCTGCAGCAGGCTCCGCCCCCTGCGCCCGTGCCAGCCCCGCCCCCTGCCCCAGGTGTAGCTCCGCCCCCGGCGCCCATCCCTCAGCCCCCGCCTCCCCCACCTCCTCCCCCGCCCCCTCCTCCCCCTCCCCCACCCTCCAGGTGTAACCCGATCAGGTGAGAGCGCCACACGCGACAAAACACTCGTTCTAGTGTTTGTTTGTATAATAAAGTTACATTTAAACCACAGGAAACACAAGCACATGAGTGAAAGTTCTGCCTGAGCCAACTCTTTGGCTTTCCAAGTCACGCCCAGGTCCCCATAGTCCAGGTCAAGTCCTGAGTCCGAGTCCTAGTCCTCAAGTCATTATCATCTAAACCCAAGTCTAAATCTGGAGTTTTTCTGGACACTTTAAACTCACTTAATCATTTAAAACTAAGTCTGAGTTCTTGATCCATGATTCCAAGTCTGAGTCCGAACTTTAAGATCTGGAGGTGACTTGGAAAAGTCATAAGTCCAGGTCCAGGACTCCAGGACGTTTATACGACGACGGTCTGAACAGAAGACGTAAAAGTGGCGTTGTGTCTTCACTTTTTATTCTGCGTTTAGACGAGTGTTTTCTGGAGGAAATCTGCGTGCATACGGTGACGCAAAAGTGTGTGGGTATGCATGCCAGGCGGCTAAGTGGCGCTGTGATACATTATCACTATGTCCGCAAGCATGTGTAGAATCTTCCTTTTTCTCATCTGCGCCGCGAAAAGCAAAACAAAACATGGCTACTGGTAGCAAAAAAAATTGTGTGATCAGACGAAAAGTTCTACCGAAGCCAACAGAGACCATGTTCGTAATGATTATTTTCCACCTTAATAACGAGAAAATTAACTTGAGATCTCGAGAAAACAACGCAATTAATTCATGATCTCGAGGAAACCCTGTGTCTCCGTCGGTAAAGACGAAGCCGGGCCAGTCTACTGCGGAGGTGCCGCGGACTAATCTTGAAATTATCCTGAATTAAAAGACGTAATGCAGTCTCCCCCTGTGTCAACCCCTGATCAATATATTGCCTTATCAGCTGATCGATTATTATTCCAGACATTCTAATGACCAAAAACGCGTCTGTTCAGAATGAGAAATAACCCCGAAATCAGACTGTCACAACGTGGCGGTAGACGTTTCAGTTGTTTTCTCGAGATCTCAAATTAATGATCTCGTTATCTCGGGATAACAAGGAAGAAAAAATATTGCTTATGAATATGGCGTCTGTCGACTTCCATAAATTAGTGTGTTCAGGCGAAGAAGTTCAACTCTTGCTTCAGACCACGTTAGACGACAAAGCAACAAGGTCCTGCCAAAGTACACTGATACATGCAGTGTTGGGAAAGTTAATTTTCTACATGAACTAGTTCAAAGTTCAGTTCACACATTTCAAAATGAACTAGTCCGTTCATAGTTCATAATTGTTTATAGTTAGTAGTTTGTTCATAGCTCCAAAAAATTAACTAGTTCATAGTTCTTTTTTTTTCCCAATACATTGGTGCGAGCTATTATTTTTCAATATCATTGCCAAAGCCCATATAGAGCCATAGACAGCAATTATTATATCAATTTTAACAATCAAACCATGTGTTAGATTCCATCTTCATATCCAATTTCACATCCTTATCCAACTATAAATAACGGTCCCCATAATGATAAAACACCTGCAATTCAACATAATAAAGAAAATACTTAAATAACCCCCATATGATATGACTTAATTAACTAAGAGACTTAAGAAAACAAAATAAACCCGCAAATTAACATTAGTGATTCCCCCTTTAATGTGGCCCCCTTTAGCGCTCCACTCTGCGCTGTTTCTCGCAAGACCAGGAAGTCCCGCAGTTTGGCCCCTGAACCAGAGCGCAGGAGGAGGAGAAGGTCGGGAGAGCATGACCGGAACAGAGTCCAGATAGCAGGGAAACAGTTTGTAAGCACTCCTGCAGGAGCAGAGAAAGGTTTGAGGCAAACCAGGCGGAGCGAGAGGGAAAGAGGGAGAGAGGTGCCGGTCGGGGGTGGGGGGGCACATGGATTGGAAATTTCAGATGGATGGATCAGAAATCTGAGACCCTATTGAACGAAGAGATAGCGCGTGTCGTTCACAGTTCGTTCATCAGGCAGTAATACAGAGCGTTCAGTTCACGTTCACCCAAAATATGAACACGTTCATGAACTATCGTTCAGTGAACGCGTTCAGGGACAACACTGGATACATGGACCGATGTGACGTAAACGCGTACGCGACGTCAGAGTTTTGTGTCTTGGACAGTGTAGACGAAAACGCTACGGCGGAGCGTATTCAAGGTTTCCTCTTTGGAGGGCGCGTTCAGTTTTTTGAGTTTTTAAGCCCCCAAAACGCCGTCACCGTCTAAACGAAAGGCACTTCCGATAAAATATTTTCTCATTTTTACCCGTAAGCGTTCTCGTGTAAACAGACCGTCTGATCCTATGTCCTCGTGCTGTGTTTATACTGTTTATATGTTTAATCAGACTAAATGAGACAGAGTTTGTTCTGAAGTTCCGTCTGTTTCCTGTAGCTCTCTGATCGCCATCATGAGGAAATCCTCCAAAGGATCCAAGTCCAGTGTGAAGACGGAGCAGCCCCAAGGAGAGACAGGTACTGACAGAGCTTCAAACAGAGCAGTGCTTTCAGTTAGCTTCACACTCCCAGGGGATTTTGATCATGTATCAGCTGCACAGTATGATTAATGCTCCTGTGTTCCACCAGCAGAGGGCGTGGACGAGGTGAAGGTGAAGGCGGTGAATGAGATGATGGAGCGGATCAAACACGGCGTGGTGCTGCGTCCGGTCAAAGCTCCCGACACGAAGGTCAGTGAGTCCTCCTGAAACTGACCAGAACTCCGCCTCACTGCGAAAAAACTCTGGCCCCGTTTACACGTACGCTGGTATTTTTAAAAACCGAGACATTTTCCTTCGTTTGTACCCATCTTTTACACGCAAACGGCAAATTCGCCTCTGAAAATGAATCTTTCTAGAAACTCTCGCTAGAGTGGAGATTCTGGAAATCTACGGTTTGGCGTTTGCGTGTAAAGTGAGATAAACGCACCAAAAGTGTGATTCTGATTGGCTTGCAGAGCGTTCTCCTTCGTTTTCAGAGGCAAATTCGCCGTTTGTGTGTAAAAGATGGGTACAAACGAAGGGAAATGTCTCAGTTTAAAAAAAAAAAACAGTGTATGTATAAACTTAGACTTAGGGCCTGTCCACACGACGTTTTTTGGTGGAAATGGAGAAGTTTTTATTCGTTTTGGCCTTTCGTCCACATGGCGCCGGCGTTTTGGGGGGTGAAAACGGTGTTTTTTTTAAAACGGGTTCCAAAGTGGAGAAACCAGGACTAAACCAGGACTAAAGAAGGTCTAAACCAGGCCTAAATCAGGTCTAAACCAGGACTTAACCAGGACTAAAGAAGGTCTAAACCAGGACTAAATCAGGTCTAAACCAGGACTTAACCAGGACTAAAGCAGGTCTTAGTCAGACCAGGTAAACGGAGAAGTTTTTATGTGTTTTGGCCTTTCGTCCAAACAGCGCCGGTGTTTTGGGCGAAAACTGTTTTTTGAAACCAGGTTCCAGAGTGGAGAAATCTGAGAACGCCGGGGTTACATTGTCGTGTAGACGAACAAAACGCAGCTTCTGGAAAACGATGACGTGGCGATGTTTATTTGCAGAAGAGAAAGGACTTTATGCGCATGCGCTCTTTGTAGTGTTGTGTTTCCTGTGGCTCTGGCTGTTTCCTGTTTACAGTGCCACATTTTGGTGTGGCGTATGTATTACATCGTTTTCACTCAGAGCTCCGTTTTCGTCTGGACGCAAATATTTACTGATCCGACGTGTGTGGACGCACATTTTTTTCAACCCGCATTAAAAAAAATCCAGGAGTGTTGTCGTGTGGACGTCGCCTTAGACTTAGACAAACTGACCTGACAAAGTGTATATTTACAAATCTGCGGAAGCCGACAGAGGACATATTCATAAGCAATTTTTTTTCTTCCTTGTTATCCCAAGATAATGAGATAATTCGAGATCTCGAGAAAACGAAACAATTAACCCTGGACTAACCCTGGACTAACCCTGGACTAACCCTGGACCAAACCTGGACCAAACCTGGACTAAACCTGGACTTAACCTGGACCAAACCTGGCCTAAACCTGGACTAAACCGGAACCAAACCTGGACTAAACCTGGACTAAACCTGGACTAAACCAGGACTAACCCTGAACAAACCTGGACCAAACCTGGACGAAACCGGGACTAAACCTGGACTAAACCTGGACCAAACCTGGACTAAACCTGGACTAAACCTGGACTAAACCGGAACCAAACCTGGACTAAACCGGAACCAAACCTGGACTAAACCTGGACTAAACCTGGACTAACCCTGGACCAAACCTGGACCAAACCTGGACCAAACCTGGACTAAACCTGGACTAAACCAGGACTAACCCTGGACCAAACCTGGACCAAACCAGGACTAACCCTGGACCAAACCTGGACCAAACCTGGACTAAACCTGGACCAAACCTGGACTAAACCTGGACCAAACCTGGACTAAACCTGGACTAAACCTGGACCAAACCTGGACCAAACCTGGACTAACCCTGAACCAAACCTGGACCAAACCTGGACTAAACCAGGACTAACCCTGGACCAAACCTGGACCAAACCTGGACTAAACCTGGACCAAACCTGGACTAAACCTGGACCAAACCTGGACCAAACCTGGACTAAACCTGGACCAAACCTGGATTAAACCTGGACTAAACCTGGACTAAACCTGGACCAAACCTGGACTAAACCTGGACTAAACCTGGACCAAACCTGGATTAAACCTGGACTAAACCTGGACCAAACCTGGACCAAACCTGGACTAAACCTGGACCAAACCTGGACTTAACCTGGACCAAACCTGGACTAAACCTGGACCAAACCTGGACCAAACCTGGACTAAACCTGGACCAAACCTGGACTAAACCTGGACTAAACCTGAACTAAACCTGGACCAAACCTGGACTAAACCTGGACTAAACCTGGACCAAACCTGGACTAAACCTGGACCAAACCTGGACCAAACCTGGACTAAACCTGGACCAAACCTGGACTAAACCTGGACTAAACTCGGACCAAACCTGGACTTAACCTGGACCAAACCTGGACCAAACCTGGACTAAACCTGGACCAACCTGGACTAAACCTTGACCAATCCTGGACCAAACCAGGACTAACCCTGGACCAAACCTGGACTAAACCTGGACTAAACCAGGACTAACCCTGGACTAAACCTTGACCAAACCTGGACTAAACCTGGACTAAACCTTGACCAAACCTGGACTAAACCTGGACTAAACCTGGACCAAACCTGGACCAAACCTGGACCAAACCTGGACCAAACCTGGACTAAACCTGGACCAAACCTCGACCAAACCTCGACCAAACCTGGACTAAACCTACTACTTCTGTAATATATTTCCATTTTTCTGCACATATATTTGGACTTCTTGCTATTTTTGGGGTATATTTGCCGTGAGTTTTCTGATCCGGCCCCTTTGGCATCAAAGTTGGTCGGATACGGCCCCCGGACCAGAATGAGTTTAACACTCCTGAACAAAAGCATCAGCACAACTCCAGGTCTATTTTTAAGGAGGAACATTAGAACACGACTTAAAGCTCACGAGAGTCAGTTTTGTGTAATATCAGACCTTTACAGAAACTCTCCCCTCTGTTCTCTCTCTCTGATTGGTCGATCCTCATCCTGGTTGCTGTATCTTCTCTCTGATTGGTCGATCCTTGTCCTGGTTGCTGTATCTTCTCTCTGATTGGTCGATCCTCGTCCTGGTTGCTGTATCTTCTCTCTGATTGGTTCCCTGTGTGTCTTCTTGTCTCCGTGTGACTCCCTCAGAGGACAGCTGCAGCCACTGTGAGTCTGCTTTTCATTGATTTTACACTTTATTTCAATCGTTGACATTTGGAAACCGCTCACACGGCTAAATCCTAAACTAAATGTGAGTTTTCCTCAACAAAATTTCATCTCAACAGCACAGTTTTACATTCCAAACGGCTCGATCGTCTCCCAAAAACAAATTTAACCATGAAAATGTTCAAACTCTGGTCACGTGGTTTTCTCATTCGTTCATGCGTCAAAGTTTTAGTCTTTTTCTTGGTCTGTAAAAGTGGTTCATTCTTCATACAGATGAATTTCAGGCTGAAAGAGACGTTGTTTTTTGTTGTTGTCTAAGAGCAGTCAATATATTTTTTATTGATTTTTTAATATAATTGAAATAAATGTAGGTATTACTGTCTGCACACTGGATTTTACATCATCCCTCCATGTTCTTCCTCTTATCCGGAGCCGGGTCTAAGCAGGGACTCCCAGACTTCCTTCACCCCGGACACTTCCTCCAGCTCAGGGTTCCCCAAACTGTTCCACAAAGGGGCCGGTGTGGCTGCAGGTTTTCTTTCCAACCAACCAAGGCCACGTCTTCACCTGCCTGAAGACTGAGATTAGTTGATTAAATGAGTCGAGTCTGGTGCTGCTGCTGCTTGGTTGGAAAAAAAAACCTGCAGCCACACTGGCCCTTTGAGGAACAGTTTGGGGAACCCTGCTCCAGCTCCTCCGGGGGGACCCCAAGGCGTTCCCAGGCCAGCCAGGAGACATAGTCCCTCCAGCGTGTCCTGGGACTTCCCCGGGGCCTGCCCGGAACACCTCCCAGGTCTGAACCGGGTCTAAACCAGGTCTAAACTGGGACTAAACCAGGTCTAAACCGGGTCTAAACCAGGACTAAACCTGGACTAAACCGGGACTAAACCAGGTCTAAACTGGGACTAAACCAGGACTAAACCGGAACTAAACCAGGTCTAAACTGGGACTAAACCAGGACTAAACCGGGACTAAACCAGGTCTAAACTGGGACTAAACCAGGACTAAACCAGGTCTAAACCGGGACTAAACCAGGTCTAAACTGGAACTAAACCAGCTCTAAACTGGGACTAAACCAGGTCTAAACTGGGACTAAACCAGGTCTAAACTGGGACTAAACCGGGACTAAACTGGGACTAAACCGGGACTAAACCAGGTCTAAACTGGGACTAAACCAGGTCTAAACTGGGACTAAACCAGGTCTAAACCAGGAATAAACTGGGACTAAACCAGGACTAAACTGGGACTAAACCAGGTCTAAACCAGGTCTAAACTGGGACTAAACCAGGACTAAACCAGGTCTAAACTGGGACTAAACCAGGTCTAAACTGGGACTAAACCATAGTCTCATGGGGTTATCTTTGAGTCAGACTTGTGTTTCAAAAAACAAATAAATACTGTCATAAAAATAGTTACCACCAGCTGAGAGTGATCACCCAGCTCAAGCCATCACTCTCTTTTCAAGATGTGGAAACAGTTATCCTTTTAGCCTTTATAACATCTCGGCTGGATTACTGCAACAGCCTCTACTTTGGCCTCCCCCAGACCCAGCGAGCTCGCCTGCAGTTGATGCAGAATGCTGCTGCTCGACTTTTAACAGGCACCAAGAGGCAGAAACACATCACTCCTGTCCTCTCCTCTCTGCACTGGCTTCCCATCTGTTTCAGAATCCAATTTAAATTACTTCTTTTGGTTTTTAAGTCCTTTCATGGCCAGACCCCCAAGTACATCTCCGACATGCTGCGACATTACTCTGCACCCAGGTCCCTCAGATCTGCCGACAAAGGTCTCCTTTGTGTTGCCCGTTCCCGCCTCAAGCACAAAGGGGACCGTGCTTTTGCTGTGGCAGCTCCACGTCTCTGGAACAGTTTACCTGCTGACATCAGATCTGCTCCAACAATCACCACTTTTAAATCCAAACTAAAAACTCATTTGTACACTGTGGCCTTAGCCTCTTAGCTCTTTTAGCTCTTTTATCCTGTCTTTTATTTCATCTTATGTGTACTTGTTGTTGCCATGTCAAATGTTCTTATGTATTTTATGTTGCCGAATTATTTATTATTTAATTTGAATTTTTTGGACATTGTACAGCACTTTGGCCAGTTCTCACAGTTTTTAAATGTGCTATATAAATAAAATGTACTTACTATAGTCCCTCCAGTGTGTCCTGGGTCTTCCCCGGGGCCTCCTCCCGGTAGAGGTAAGATCGGGCCTAAAAAATCCAGCCCGACCCGACCCGGCCCGCGGGTATTAAAGCCCGACCCGGCCCGAACCCGACCAATTAACTTGATTTGCAGGCCCGAGCCCGAAGCAAACCCGAAATTTCATATTTTATTTGAGAGGACTCGGGAGGAGGAGGGGTGATTTATGATAACAAATTAAAGCCTGTCTTTTGTAACGAAATCTAAGTTAAACAAGACTGTATAAACATTTACATCTTTTATATTTGTTTCTGCAGAGGGTACATTAACCGACAATTTTCCATCATTGACGGATTTTTTAAAGAGTTGACGGGAAAAATTTAAGGCCGTCCGTCATTTTGATGGGTTGAAAATTGGGCCATAAACCACAGCAGCAGTACGTCCTTAAGAATCTAGCGCGGCACTTTAAGAGAGAGAAGCAGAGAGCGGAGCGGAGGGGAAGATTATTAAGAGGGGGGGTTCACGTGCGCAGAGCATGCTCTGGCTCTGCGGCTCCTGTTTAAATAGCAATTACATTACAGCGCCTTCTCTGTTTTATCCAAATTATTTATTTTAAAACAAGTATTCCTTAGTTTAGTATCCACACATCGTTTTAGTATACATTTTTATAAACAGATTTTTCTTTTTTTTTTAAGTCAGCGAGAGAGAAGCAATTCGGGTCGGATCGGGCTCGGGCTTAAGATCTTACCTCTACCTCCCGGTGGGACGTGCCCGGAACACCTCCCGAGGGAGGCGTCCAGGAGGCGTCCGGAACAGACGCCCGAGCCACCTCAGCTGCTCCTCTCCACGTGGAGGAGCGGCAGCTCTACTCCGAGCTCCTCCTGTGTGACTGAGCTCATCACTCTATCTCTAAGAGAGCGTCCAGACACTCTGCGGAGGAAACTCATTTCGGCCGCTTCGACTTAACCTATTTATTTATTTATTTTGCAAATATAAAGTGGATCAGATTAAGTCTCGTGTATTGATCCGAGCGGAAGAACGACGCTGGTAAAAGGGTTTGTTTCCTGTGCGCTGAAAATGAGAAACGCCCTCACTGCGTCCAGGACCCATGGACATGTTATTGCTTTGTCTGGAATGTTTCTCAGTGTGGCATTAAACCTTTTTATCTCCATGGAGACCAAACCAGACCAAGTTCCAGGTCAGATCTGTGGAGAGGCGACCCCGCTCACAGTCAGAATGTCTGTTTTTCGAGGTATTGTTGAGCTCTAAAACCTCCTAGGATTGAGTAAATGTAAAGTGGAGCTGTTTAAAGTCACACTGCGGAACATTCCAGGCAGAACAATGACGTATCCATAGAAACAAGCAGTACGTGTGAATGTCTTGACTGTGGGTTGTTTTTCAGGCTGTTCCGGTGAGTGAGGAGAAGCAGGAGAGCGCCATGGAGGAGCTTAAAGGCATCCTGGTAACTTTATTTATTTATCCATTTTAAATCAGACCTTTTCTGCATGTTGGAGTTTTTCGCCCTTCTCGTTTACTTCTCGTGTGGAGTGATTGGGCGCGTTTGAGTCGTCTTTTGGTTTTCCTCCAGGAGACGGTGAAGCGCAGTCCCAGTCGAGGCTCTCAGGACTCGGCCTCGTCTCCACAGCCCAAGAAGGACTCGGAGCTGGAGCTGATCCTGCGGCGGAGGAGGAACAAAGCCGGAGAGTCTGGAGGTACCAGAGGGACGGGCCATATCGCTTCTAGTATCAGTATCGGCCGATATAATCATTCCCTACCGATATTTGATGCCGTTTTTTTTTTTTTTTTTTAGATACAGTAGTCCCTCGCTCTATCGCGGTTCACTTTTCGCAGCCTCGCTGTTTTGCTGATTTTTTTTAGATTTCAGTTTTGTTTCTAGTGTCTGAACATTGTGTTGTTCGTCCTGATTGTCTTCTCCTCCGTGTCTCCTGTACAGTACAGAATGTGTTCAGTTTGACACATTTATATACATGGACTAGACCAGGACTAAACCAGGACTAAACCAGGTCTAAACCAGGTCTAAACCAGGTCTGAACCAGGACTAAACCAGGACTAAACCAGGACTAAACCAAGACTAAACCAGGTCTAAACCAAGACTAAACCAGGTCTAAACCAGGTCTAAACCAGGACTAAACCAGGACTAAACCAGGTCTAAACCAGGACTAAACCAGGTCTAAACCAGTTCTAAACCAGGACTAAACCAGGTCTAAACCAGGACTAAACCAGGTCTAAACCAGGTCTAAACCGAGACTAAACCAAGACTAAACCAAGACTAAACCAGGTCTAAACCAGGACTAAACCAGGACCAAACCAGGACTAAACCAAGACTAAACCAGGTCTAAACCAAGACTAAACCAAGACTAAACCAGGTCTAAACCAGGTCTAAACCAGGTCTAAACCAGGACTAAACCAGGTCTAAACTAGGACTAAACCAAGTCTAAACCAGGTCTAAACCAAGACTAAACCAGGTCTAAACCGAGACTAAACCAAGACTAAACCAAGACTAAACCAGGTCTAAACCAGGTCTAAACCAGGACTAAACCAGGACCAAACCAGGACTAAACCAAGACTAAAACCAGGTCTAAACCAAGACTAAACCAGGTCTAAACCAGGTCTAAACCAGGACTAAACCAGGACCAAACCAGGACTAAACCAAGACTAAACCAGGTCTAAACCAGGGATCTTGGGAGGTTGATGGTGTGCCGAGATCTACCGGGGGGTGGGGGGGTAGATCTCAAAAGTAGATTCCGGTCAAAAAAAGTTTGACACCCCTGATGCAGTGTTAATTCGAACATTTTCAGTCCAAAATGACGAGGTTCACTACAGCAGTTACAGAGAGGGAGATGATGTTTTCAGTGTAAAGTCAACTGGAGCCAGAGTTGATGGGGCCACAAGTGATCACTTCCTGTTTAGAATGCGGCGGCGGTGGTTTAGCTGTGTCCATTTGTACCTCCAGTCTACAGTCTGAGTCTGGTTTTGTCTCTGTGCAGATGAGCTGAACCACGTCTCGTCCTCGGACAGTCCGACCGGCCGCAGGACCAGCTCGGACTCTGCCTCTCTGGGACTGACCCCGGACCAGACCGGACTTGGTCTGAATCTGGACCGCCGGGGGTCTGGACCCGGACCCATCGTGCCCCGAAGGAAGAGCTCGGACTGTGGAGGAGGAGCCAGAAGAGAGTCCTGCAGCTTTGTGTCCGAGAGTCCAGTCACCAATGGCGCCATCCACAGGTACGGAGGTGTAAAAACAAGAACAGGTGTTTGGCTTGTTTTGGTGGAATTTAGGGACACACTGATCCGTTTTCACTTCCGATACGATTCCAGTACTACAGCTTTAAGTGTCTGCCGATGCCCGATATGAACTGATACCAGAGCAGAGACTGAAAACAGAATTTATGCCTTAAAACAAAAACAAGACAAAACTGATCCACATTTGTAGTGTAGATGTTTTTTTAAAGGTCCCATGGCATGAAATGTTCACTTTCACTTTCCCCTACCCTGCCCCCCCCCCCATGACTAAAAGTTGTGAAACGTGTAAACTGAGCATTTGTGATCCTTTTCCGCGTTTGAAAAAAAGACAGCCCAAACGGGCGATTCTGAACAAGGAAACTTTCTGACGTCACACTCGGGGAAAGGTTTCCACCCCCGTCTGGATGTCTACCCACCGTCTCTGGAAATCACGCCCAGAGAGTTTGGACCGCAAACGAGCTACGCAATGTGAGATGCGTTTTTTTATTTGCCTGGAGACACGTGAGAGTGTTTCCAGGCAAATAAAAAAACGCATCTCGTTTTCTGTGGAAATGTGTTTTTTTATTTTATTTTATGAAAAGCGTCTCATATCTTCCTCCGCTCTTCAAATGTGGAAGTAGGTGACAGCGCACAGCGCACCGCTAAACCAGGAAACAGCGGCGTATTTGGCCACACCCCCACCCGCTGCACTGGCCTGTCTCTGTCTTCCTCATTTGCATTCAAGCAACAACGCCCAGAATAAAGTGTTTCAGAGACAAATTTATGACTCTGTCTTCATGAGGCTCTCTCGTGCACTGAGGCTTGATTTTGAAGAAGGATTCATTTACAGTATTAGGAAACCATTAAGGCGCCATATAAAAGCATCAAGAAGTACAATGTCATGGGGTCTTTAATCTCAAGTTATTACAGAGCAACTTTATGTAAATAAAAATTCATACTTTCTGTTCAGTCTGACAATGGGTTTGATGCCCGATCGTATTTAATCAGTGTCCGACCACACAGGGGTCGTGAAATTGAGGATTATCATGAAACACGTTTACTCGTGGCTTTCTGACTTGCACAGCAGGGGAATTGTGCACTTACTGTTAGATATCTGTACAAATGTAACATAAAGAGTTTCTGCCGTTTGAAAAACTTTCATTAAAATCGTAATTGTCCAGTGTGTGCAAAAAAAAATCACGATTAAGTTTTTTAGTGATATTGGCCAGCCCTTTGTATTTGTCTGTTTATCTGTTTTTGTTTGTTTATCTGTCTATTTATTTCTATATCTGTTTATTTTTGTTTGTTTATTTGTTTATCCGTTTGTGTATTTGTTTATCCGTTTGTTTATCTGTTTATTTGTGTATCTGTTTGTTTATTTGTTTGTCTGTCTATTTCTTTATCTGTTTATTTTTGTGTTTGTTTATTTATCTATTTATGTTTCTGTTTATTTCCTTCTGTTTATTTTTTGTATGTTTTTCTTTTTCAGTTTATTTGTTTATCTGTTTATCTGTTTGTGTATTCATCTGTCTGTTTGTTTATCTGTTTATTTGCGTATCTGTTTGTTTACCTGTTTATTTTTCTGTTTGTTTGTTTGTGTATTTGTTTATCTGTATGTTTATTTCTTTATTTGTTTATCTGTTTGTGTATCTGTTTACCTGTTTATTTAACTGTTTGTGTATTTATCTGTCTGTTTGTTTGTTTATCTGTTTATTTGCATATCTGTTTGTTTACCTGTTTATTTATCTGTTTCTTTGTTTGTTTGTGCAGTGGAGCGGAGGAGGAGCAGGTCTCGGCTCAGGTCCAGACCAACGGCGTGGTCCACGGCGAGGACTCGCTCAGGGACTCGGGGACGGTCCAGGGAGACGAGTCCTAGACGAGTCCGGGTCCAGTTCCGTCCGAGACCTCCGCAGAAAAAAAACACCTATTTATTCAAATACTAATATACGAAAGTGAGAAACTAACGAAACTATCGCAAACGGCCGCAATTTGCCTTTAACATCTCATAAACCAGACTAAGAATTCACCTTTAATTCTACGATACGCTTTAAATATTTTAGAATCAGGTCATTTCTATTCGCTTGTCATGGAATTTGAGGGAAAAAGAAGATTAGAGTCTCTGTAAAAGTTGAAGATTGAATTGTAGAATTTCTAAAAGTTTAAGTAAAAGTAAAAACATTCTATATTCCGGAATGGAGGCGGCTGGAGGCAGAAGTGAAGTGGAACGTAAAGGGATTTCAACGGGAAAAGTGGGATTAACTCCAGAAAATCATCAAATATGAAAAATCCAGGGAAATTTGACCAATAAAAAGCGCTCAGATCCACGTGAGCGACGTCACAGCCCAGTTTAAAAACATTTATATTTGTGTTTAATGTTAATTGTTTATTTTAAATGAGATTATGACACACTACGCATTTTTTTTGTTACAAACGAAAGATCCAGATTTGTCGGTTTTACTGGACAAATCCTCACAGAAAAGTTAATCCCACTACAGTTTCTCACTTCTTCTACAGATATGTGACACATTTCCTCACAAATTCTACTTTTGCGAAGCTCAAATACAATTTTGAGGCTAGAAAACTGTATTTTCCCATCCTTCTTAACAGAGAAACAAATAAACCCTAATGCGTGTACTTTGGAAATTCAAAATGGACTTTATTTTTTTTCTTTTAATGTTCTAAAACTTTACTTCAGGTATGATCGAAAGTACATTATGTCAGCTTCGTTTTGCCTCCACTCGCCAAATATTCTGACGACGTACGATTTTAAAGTGTCCATCAGCAGATTAGAACGGTTTAAAAGTCCATTTTTAAGGAAGAACATTGCCAATTCTCAAATAATTAACTTAAATAATCAGCGTTTCACTAAAAAACTTTTCACTTTTGCATCTGATATAATATTATATGCAGTCGAAGTAAAAGTTACTACAGTACAACACCAGTCAAAGGTTTTTGGTGTTTCTTCTTTATTTCCATGATTATTTACGCTGAAGACACCAAATCTATGAATGTGGAATATAGCGAATGAAAATCAACTCAAAATAAATAGGGTGACCAGATTTTCAAAACCCAAAACTGGGACATTCTCGGTTTGTGGTGGTTGGTAATAAGAAAATTGTCAAACGAGCGCGTAATTAAGGCCCATTCATGACGAACATGAGTCAGTATCGTCACGTTTTCTTTGTGTTTTGGTCATTTTTAAGCAACTTTTCTCTATTTTACCTAAACAAATAACAATTTATGCCTCGTTTTTACGGCTGGCAGGGATCAAATTGGTCAAAGATAGGGGCATTTGGGAGATTTCTTTTATAAAACTGGGACAAATTGCTGGTTTTGGAAAAATCTGCCGGGACAAGGGACATGGAGCTTAAAACTGGGACTGTCCCGGGGAAATAGGGACGTCTGGTCACCCTTTCCTAAACTAGTTTTAGGTTTTTATTAAGCATGGCTCTGAAAAGTAAAAACCTGACATTCACCAACCATTCAATCAGGAAACTCACGGAGACCAAAGGTTTGCAGAGCTGTGGACAAAGCTTTTTTTTTTTTTTTTTCTTTACTACATTAATTCCATCTTTGATCATAAATCTGATGTCTTCTGTTTGTATCGAAAATGTAGAAAGTGGTAAATATACGGGAAAAAACACTGAACCCACCTCGTTACCAAATGTTGTGATGCATTTTGTAATGAGGCGTCTTCAGACTTTTGACTGGTCGTGTACGTTTTCAGAGCAATAGTCGGTCGGGAGTGAAGATTTGTGCTTTTTCTGAAACACGTTTGGAGATTTGTGGACTGGTTTCACGTTTTTGCACATTTCCTTTTCAGAAAAACGACTTAAATCTTGGTCTTTCCGGTAGATTTTGATTTTTGGTATGTGTCTCTGAGCGTTCACCTGTGCTTCTGTCACTAACTCTTTAACCTTTACTTGGAAAATGTCACAGGTTTACTCGATTTATGCAAAAGTCTAGACACGTCGGGTTTGGTTGCTATGGAAATGAATAGGCTCTGTGCGCAGCTAGCTCTTATTAAAACCATAAAAAAAACATAACATTAAAATTCAAATTAATTAAAATAAAGACTACATGTTATTTGTTTTTATGTGTAAAATGCTTCGGTGTGTGGTGTTGTCTTAATATTTATTATGCTCAAAATTAGCTTTAGCGTTCGCGTTGAAACGTAAAGTGTTTTATTTGTGCAGTGTTGGAAGAAGTACAAAAGTAAAAGTGTCTCATGAAAAAATCGACTTAAGTAAAAGTATTCAAGTTCCCGTTTATAGATGTACTTAAACGCTAACAGTGACGCCAACAGAGGTTGCCGGGCGCCGTTGTGCACAGAGCCTATCCAGTCAGTTTTGGTTGCTACAGAAATGAATTCAGTCAGTTTTGGTTGCTACGGAAATGAATTCAGTCAGTTTTGGTTGCTATGGAAATGCATTCAATCAGTTTTGGTCGCTAAGGAAATGAATTCAGTCAGTTTTTAGTTTACTACGGAAATGAATTCAGACAGTTTTGGTTGCTACGGAAATGAATTCAGTTTTGGCTGCTACGGAAATGAATTCAGTCAGTTTTGGTTGCTATGGAAATTAATTCAGACAGTTTTGGTTGCTACGGAAATGAATTCAGACAGTTTTGGTTGCTACGGAAATTAATTCAGTCAGTTTTGGTTGCTACGGAAATTAATTCAGACAGTTTTGGTTGCTATGGAAATTAATTCAGACAGTTTTGGTTGCTACGGAAATGAATTCAGACAGTTTTGGTTGCTACGGAAATGAATTCAGACAGTTTTGGTTGCTACGGAAATTAATTCAGTCAGTTTTGGTTGCTATGGAAATTAATTCAGACAGTTTTGGTTGCTACGGAAATGAATTCAGACAGTTTTGGTTGCTATGGAAATTAATTCAGACAGTTTTGGTTGCTACGGAAATGAATTCAGACAGTTTTGGTTGCTACGGAAATGAATTCAGACAGTTTTGGTTGCTACGGAAATTAATTCAGTCAGTTTTGGTTGCTACGGAAATTAATTCAGTCAGTTTTGGTTGCTATGGAAATTAATTCAGACAGTTTTGGTTGCTACGGAAATGAATTCGGTCAGTTTTGGATGCTACAGAAATGCATTGTCAGTTTTGGTCGCTAAGGAAATGAATTCAGTCAGTTTTGGTTGCTACGGAAATGAATTCAGTCAGTTTTGGTTGCTACAGAAATGCATTCAGTCAGTTTTGGTTGCTAAGGAAATGAATTCAGTCAGTTTTGGTCGCTACAGAAATGAATTCAGTCAGTTTTGGTTGCTAAGGTAATGAATTCAGTCAGATTTGGTTGCTACGGAAATTAATTCAGTCAGTTTTGGTTGCTACGGAAATTAAATCAGACAGTTTTGGTCGTGCTGGTGAGCATTTTTTTGGAAGTCAAGGATCGGTGTGTGAATGGGGGAAAAGGTTTAATCAGGAGTTTGAGGTGGAAAGTCCCATGTAACCAAAAACTGCATTCATGTGGTACTAAAAAAGTGCATCTCTACAGAAAACATCGACGTGACCACAACCAACCTGGCAGACCTGTGTGAACTGAAAAAACTGAAATCAGACCAGTTTTGAGAATCAGGATACTGCGTCTACAGGCCAAAGTGTCCCAAATACTCTCAGAAAAAAACAATAAGAGTCTCCTGGGTTTCATAACCGCGACAATGGCAAATCCAGGAGACTGAAATCAGGATTCTGCATCTACACAGACACTCACAAAACCGGGATACTCGAAAAACCCGATCGTAACCGGGATACTCGAAAAAGCCGATCGAAACCAGGATACTCGAAAAACCCGATCGTAACCGGGATACTCGAAAAACCTGAACATAACTGGGATACTCGAAAAACTCGATAGTAACCAGGATACTCGAAAAACCCGATCGTAACTGGGATACTCGAAAAAGCCGATCATAACCGGGATACTCAAAAAACCCGATCATAACCGGGATACTCAAAAAACCCGATCATAACCGGGATACTCGAAAAACCCGATCATAACCGGGATACTCAAAAAACCTGATCGTAACCGGGATACTCGAAAAAGCCGATCATAACCGGGACACTCGAGATAAAGAAGCGGACTGAGGGAGTTTTTACGTCGAATGAAGTTCATCGAGGCTTGCTATTATAGCGGCAAATTTGGAGCCAGTTCTATATTAAGAAAGTGAACCGATTTACGGACAAAATTACGAAATAAAAACCCCAGGATCACGTAGAGCGGGTTAGGACCAAAAATGACGAGGCCACAGCAGCAGTTACCGAGAAACGGATGTCAATTTTTCAATGTAATTCAATTGGAAACGAGAGTTGATGGAGTCATAAACGCGCCCATGCTCACTTCCTGTTTTTTTATATACAATCTGTGCAGCTCAAGAATCTCTACGAGGGACCTTCTCTTTGGCGTATCTGTGTCACATGAATGCAGTTTATGAACCAAACATCAGCTTAAACTCAGGATCTTGGGACAGTTTTAAATCTGTGATCGCGAAAAAAAACTGAGCCGCGGAGATGTTCGACGTGCTTTTCCGTTACTTCTACCTCCTCCTCAGTCCTTTGCACACCTCAGTATTTGTCACCACTACTGTAATATATCGTAGTACTGTTACTATCTAATACTTTTACTCAGTGACGGACTGGGACCAAAAAACGGCCCTGGCATTTTGCACCTACAAGCGGCCCCGTACCCGTAGACCATGGCGGGAGGGTGTCTTAGGTTTGACAACGCCACACATGAAGCATTTATACATGAAGCATTTATGGACACGCGCCATACCATACATTACGCTCTGATTAACCCATCAATCGTGACTTTAGTCCACAACCACAACATGCCAGCACAGAACCACACAGAATAAAATACCAAAACAGTGGGCTACACGCATTAAACAACTGTATTAAAGTCATGGAAATCAATGCTCAACCCAGCCATAATTTTAAAAAACGTGTCTTACCTTCATGCTGTTAATAAATGCTCTTCTCCGCAGCTCGATCGCTCCCCCTTGTGTCGTTTAGTGCCTCCTCCTCGATTCATTTTACTAAACTATAATGACAAGTATCCGTCCGTCCGTCTGTCTCCTCTTCTACTTTGACTAACTTGACCACACGACCACAATCTTCACCGTTCTGTTTCTCATCAAAGTGATTAAATGTTGTGTTGTACTAACTTCCTCCAAAAGGTTTACTATTGTCTTCCGTATAAAGTGTTTTCCACTTCATATGCGAGCGCTACCAATTCTTGGTAGCAACTCCTGCTGTGATTGGTCAATTCTTGGTAGCAACTCGGACAGACATTGGTCAAATCGTGGTAGTGCGAGCTCCAGTCGCGGTCGGGCGTGGGAATTTCCCATAAGGCAGTGCTTTACTTCAGTTGTCGCAAACAAATACAAAATACAGATATATTTGTTTTATTTCAAACTGTGCACATTTTTAACATCGTAGGAAGAAGCGTGAAGAGTCCCTCAGTCGTCCAGGTAGAATCCATGATAAAAGGAGAAATTCAATTTGTCAACTGGACAAAGTTTGTTTGGTCGAAAACGTTTCGCCGCTCATCCGAGAGGCTTCGTCAGTTCTGGTTCTAGTGCTGGTTAGACCCTGTTTATATCTAGCTGCAGGGAGGAGCTCCCTACACTGAAATAGCTCTGAAACCATCTCAACTAATCTGTCTCTTTTGTATTACGAATTCCTCTGGCGTGCCCAAATGCCAGAGCGCCCAGTCCGTCACTGCTTTTACTACTACTACTGCTGCTGTCTTCCACTGGCCTTTGCTGCACTGATCCCTACTGAAAAACTGAGAAAAACCACGCCACGGCGAACTTCTGTGGACGATCTGCAAATTATGGATATACGAAAACTAAAAAATAAAGTAACGTTTGGTGCATTGTGTAATTTTTCTGTTGGCGGGTCGGTCAAATGTTCTTCACGGAGACCAAACTAGTCCAGGTTCCAGGTCAGATCTGTGGAGAGGCGACCCCGCTCACAGTCAGAATGTCTGTTTTTGAGGTGTTTTTGAGCTCTAAAACCACCTGTGATTGAATAAACGCAAGTAATGAAAGTTTAATGCCATACTGTGGAATATTTCAGGCAAAGCAAGAACTTCTAGGTGGATACGAGCAGGTGACGGACCCTCCCCCCAAAAAGTTACACAGTGCACCTTTAAAACATCATTTTTTTACGCCTGAAAGTGAGATTTTATGTTAATTTCACGTTTTTTACAAGTTAAAATCTCGATATAAAGTGGTACCAGTTATAAATATATATATAAATTAATAAATAATAATAATAATAATAATAATAATTCCAGAGTTTGCAGTAATACCAAATATTTGTATTATGGAACATTTTAGGGCTGCACTGTTTTAGGAAAAGCTTCTAAGACTGATTTTTCTGACAAGTCTTGTGATTTTGATGTGAGATTTCGGTTTTAATAACACAATCATTCTGTTCAAAGTTCAGATTTTAAACACATTTAGAAGAATTCACGAAATCTGAACTGAAAAACGAACACGAGAATCACTTTTCGGAACACGTTTGGACAGAAAAAGACTGGAGATTTTGCCGTTTGTGAAGGAAATTAGCGAACTTCAAGGTGTACTGTGTAACTTTTCTGGTCTTGTTTCTATGGAGATGTCGTTGCTATGCCTGGAATGTTCCGCAGTGTTACATTAAACAGCTCTACTTTATGTTGTGGTTTTAGTGCTCAAAAATACGTCGAAAAACAGGGATTCTGGCTGTGAGCGGGGTCGCCTCTCCACAGATCTGACCTGTGACATGGTCTGGTTTGGTCTCCATGGAGATAAAATGGTTTAATACCATACTGTGGAACATTTGACAGATCCTCCCTCAGAAAAGTTACACAATGCACATTTTTAAAAGTACAAATGTTATTTTAAAACCGATTTCAGTCACTTTTCTGTAAATAAATAGTTAGAAAGTCTTATGTGGGAAATTTTCTTTTTTTTTTTTTTTTGTTACGGGGTGAATATAGAGTTGTATCGCCCCCTCACAAACTACGAGTTACCACGGCGATGCTCAAGAAGGTTATTGAATACCGTTTTATTTTTCCGTTTGTACAAAAGCTTTCCCTCAATGGCAAAAAACGAAAAAAACACGTAAAAAAAAACATGTCTGTACAGCGGTTTCACACTTTAAAAGCTGCACTGTGTCACTTTTCTGGTGAAGTGTCCTTTCTATCACCACGGAGACCAAACCAGACCAAGTTACAGGTCAGATCTACGGAGAGGCGACCCCGCTCACAGTCAGAATGCCTGTTTTTTAAGGTATTTTTGAGCTTTAAACCAACTGTAATTGCATAAATATGAAGCGTTTAATGTCATACCGTGGAACATTCCAGGCAGAGCAGTGACGTATCCATAGAAACAAGCAGACGACGGACCCTTCAACCTAAAAGTTACGCAGTGCAGCTTTAAAACTTCAATTTTTAACGTCTGAAAGTGATTTTTTTTTCTGTCCATTTCACGTGTTTCACAGGAGATCTGCACGGAGCGTTTCGCCTCGTGCTCTTCACACTTTATTTACAGTGGGATTTGAAACGATAAAAGAGAAACGGGGGAATATCGTGTGTTTGGGGAGGTGTGTTTTTTAACAGTTTTGTTTTTGGCATCACTTGAAATAAAAACGCAATTTAAAAGATTCTCTGTGTTTTGAGTTTTTCATTTTAGGAAAAACTGTTTTGGATAATTCACAACATCTATGAAAGAAAATCGACAATATTCTTTATATATATATATATATATATATATTAGGGGTGTGAATCTTTCACTCACAAAACGGTTCGATTCGAATCTCGATTCACAGGCTACGATTCGATTCAGGGACGATTCATAAAATTAGTAAACGATCCGGTACGATTCGATTCGATACGATTCGATACGATCCGGTTCGGTTAATTTCGATTCAGTACAAAGGTAGATAAGGTAGATATCAAAAATAAAAAAAGTAGTTATAAAACAAGCAAGTTGCCTATTAAAGGCAAAAATCTGAATGAATCAGAATTAGTGCTTCAGTCACAGTTTCAGTAACTGTATAAAAGTGCAACATATCACTGACAAGAAGATAGATATTACTAGGCAGTTATAGAAAACACTAGCATGTTAAATCCAACATGTCTTTTTATGCCTGTAATTAACTTTTCTTAACAAAAAAAAAGAAAATCAGAGAGAGCTCTTAACACTGAATAATACTTTCTCTCCATCTCATAACATTACCTCAGTCTTTAATACAGAAATGCACCAATTCTGATTATACATTGTATTTTCCACACAAAAGTAAATTAGCCAAGTCAATTTTAGCCCAAATCAAATATACATTGCCAATACATGAATGTTGTCTAAATAAATCACTCAATCCACTAACCGTGACAATAAAAACGCTAGTATCATACAATTGTTATGGTCTATAGCTGCCATGCAGACTACTGGGCAAAGTGAAACATCAGACCAACAGTGAAAGTTTTATCAACGCGACACAACACTGGCACAAAAGTTAACCACGTATAGGAACCATGTCCATAAATAGCGGTAGCGCACCAAATTAATTTAACAACAGCTCAATAAAAGGAAACTTAGCTTAGCTTACCGATAAAGTAGATCTCCTGACGAGACACGACGTAGGCAGCGGGAAACCCGCCCTCCGCACAATGCGAATTGGGACACGGCTATACAGTACAATCATTTTGTGCTCGCTTCCGCATATAGCCCGCGCCGCTCGCATGATTGGCAGTTAACCAGCCAATAAGCTTCAACCCCAGGTAAGTGAACCACCCACCGTTCGCGAAAGAACGCAGACACACACAGGCGACTGCTGCACCATGAGAGAGACCGCTCAGGAGCTAGCAAACCGATTCTTGGCTGTAAATCCGGTGCATCGGACCTTTCGTAGTGAATTTGGACCGATCCGGGCTCCGCTGATCGGTACACTCAGATCGCAGAGGTCACAGACCGATAACCGATCCAAATCGGTTAATCTTTACACCCCTAATATATATATATATATATAAAGATTTGTAAAATAGATTTTTAATCTCAATGAGTTTTTTATCCCGGTTAAATAAAGGTAAAATAAAAAAATATATATACATGTATACATTATAGAAAAATTGTAAACAAAAACATTTTAAATTCTGTAACGGAGGCAGGGAAGTGGAACATAATGTGATTTCAATGTGAAAACTGGGATTAATTTAAGAATATCTCAAATTATGAAAAATCAGGGAAAATGTGGAAAATGAAAACCACTCAGATCCACGAGAGCGAGACCAGAGTCCAGTTTAAAAACATTTACAGTTGTGTTTTACATTTTTTGTTGATTTGACCAGAGACTATGACAGTCACATGACAGACATTAGGCATTTTTACTGTGGAGCGTTCAAACTGCGGAACACTCGGCTCCTCGGTGTTTCACTCGTGCAGACAAACAAAGACTCGGGAACATTTAGAATAGATTTATTAAGCCAGTCAAATACAAAAGTGTCACATGTGCTTTCGCCTAGAGCAAAGAAACAGGAAAAACAACGGCGTTTTTACAGCGTACCAAAAAGTGCAACGACTTTAACTGTGATCCCGAAACTCAGACGAGAGAGAGAGCCCTTTAGGAGCAGGACTGAGGACCAGGACCAGGGTCTGGACCAGGACTGGAGACCAGGACCAGGTCTGGACCAGAGACCGGGGTCAGGACTAAAGACTAGGGTGGACCAGAGGCTGGACCAAGACCCTTTGAGGAGCAGAGCAGGACTTAAGACCGGGACTAGAGACCGGAATTAAAAGACCAGGACTAAAGACTGAGGTGGAGTCTGGACCGGAGTCTGGTCCAGGGCCTTTTGAGGAGCAGAGCAGGCCTAAAGACCAGGGCTGGACCGAGACTAAAGATCAGGGTGGAGTTTGGACCAGAGTCTGGACCAAGGTCTGGACTGCAGAAGTGGAACCCAGATTTTAGTGTTAAAAATTGTATTGTCAATGTCAAATTACACTTTACAAATTTCCGTTTTTTTGTTTCATTCATCATTAATTTGATTTTTTAAGTTTTTACCATTTTGGTGATTCAGCGCGAGACACCAGAGGGCGCCAAAAACCACCCAGCTTTATCCAATTTAATTTTTCTTTTTTTTTCGCTCTTGTACGTTCTGTTCTTAAATGAAAACTTTAAAGGAGCCAAATGTAAATGGTGACAACAGAAGCTCTAACTCCTGAGACCTGGGCCTTTGTGAAGCTGAAGTACCTGGTCCGACTGTAGTACTCTGGATTGTACTTGTACTTCACTGAAAACAGATATTTGGAAACAAGAAAAAGTTCAAATACAAAACACACTCAGATGAAGAGAAAAGGAGGAGCTGATTTCCATCATTGTAAAAAAAAAAAAGAAAAGTCAATGTTATTAAAGGTTCAAATTTGGGTTTTGAGTTTGAATTTGAATCTCGATTTTGGTCAAAAAAACGAAAACTTTGCCTTTCTTTTAAAATATTGAATAGAAAAATCACAATCAAAGCTTTTACAGTTTTAAATTCAAATTAACACTTACTAAAAATCTTTCATTACATCAATTTCTTTTCAAATAATTTTAAATGTTACTTAAAAGTGTTAATTTCACTGTGTAACTTTTCCGTGGAGAGTTCGTTATACTTTTGTCTAGAATGTCCCGGTGTGGCATTAAACGCATCCATCTCGCCTCGCCACAGATCGGACATGTAACTTGGCCCTGCTGTTGCCATAGAGATAAATAAGTGTAATGTCATACTGTGGAACATTACAGACAATATCACCATGGAGATAAACAAGTGATGGGACCCTTTACCAGAAAAGCTACACAATGCATCTTTATTTAAAAATATTAAATAAAATTGTTTAAAAAATTGCAAAAAAAACAACAGAATTTTCAATTTTATTTAATATTTTTTATTAAATTTCTGGTGGAGGGTCCGCCATCTTGTCTCCATGGAGATGTTCTAGTTTTGTCTGGAATACTGTGGAACATTACAGGCAATAACATGGAGCGACGTACCCTCTACGAGAAAAGTTCCACAATGCACCTTTAATTAAAAATATTAAATAAAATTGTTTAAAACATTTTTGAAAGAACACAGAATTTTGATATATTTTTTAACAATTTTATTTAATATTTTTAAAGATTCACTCTAACTTTTCTGGTGGAGGGTCCGCCATCTCGTCGTCTCCATGGAGATGTTCTAGTTTTGTCTGGAATGTCCCGGTGTGGCATTAAACGTATCCATCTGGCATTTATTACACTAAGTGGGCTCGCCTCTCCACAGACCTGACATGTAACTTGGCTCTGCTGTCTCCATAGAGATAAATACGCGTAATGTCATACTGTGGAACATTACAGGCAATAACATCGAGCGGCGAACCCTCTACGAGAAAAGTACATAATGCACCTTTAATTAAAAATATTAAATAAAATTGTTTTAAAAATTGCAAAAAAACCACAGAATTTTGATTTTTTTTTTTTTTTTTTACAATTTTGTTTATTATTTTTTAATTCAAATTTCTGGTGGAGGGTCCGCCATCTCGTCGTCTCTATGGAGATGTTCTAGTTTTGTCTGGAATACTGTGGAACATTACAGGCAAAAACAGCGAGCGATGAACATTCTACTGGAAAAGTTACACAATGCACCTTTAATTAAATTGTCAAAAATGCATCAAAATTCAGCTTTTTTCCCCAATTAATTAGTTAAAATTAAAAAATGTTTTATTTTTTTATTTTGTAGAAATCAGCTCCGGTACGCAAAAACGTTACAAAAAAAAAAAAGTGACGAGCGACGCGGGTGTCTCCGAACGCGCCGCCGAACGAGCGAATGAGTTTAGGTCCATCGTCATGGAAACGGCCAGCACGCGTGTGTGTGTTTTGGACGTCGTCGTGGAAACGGCCCGCGCGCGTGCGTGTGTGTGTGTGTGGAAACGTCCGAGCGAGGTACGAACAAAAATGGGGGTTTCAATACTACGAGTTTTTAAAATCTACGACACAGAAACAGCATTACCCAGGACAATGGTGCACACGGATCCAATGGAACGACCGAAAAACGACCGAAAAACAGCAGGATATAAATAAATAATCACAATCGCATCTTTGCTTTAGAAAATAATCAGGAAAAAAAAAAAAAATCAATTCAATTTCCCATCGGTTTGCATGGGACAGTCGTAGAACATCGATGAAGACGGACAGCGCACGTTTCGGGGGAATAAAGGATCGGGACGTGGAAAATTCCGGTGGAATTTGGGGAATTTTACGTGAATTTTCGTCATAGTTTTTACAGTGATTGATTGTTCGGCGATATTGTGAGAAATTGTAATTGTACTTTGAGTTAATTGGTCTTTTGTTGTGCTTTTTTGCTTGTCAACTTTGAGAATTGTTGTAGAAATTTAGTAAAAAAAACAAAAAAACAAAAAACAAATTAAATGTTACTTATTTAATATAGTTTACACGTTTTTTATATTTGAATTGTTTTCTTTATTCAAAAGTTTCCACTTTTTTTTGTTGTTGTATTTTCTATTTATTATTTGAATTTAAACTGCTTATGACAGGTCAGTTCTATTTTTAAATCTTTTTTTGTTTTGTTTTGGCAAAGTTTACAGTTTCACTTCCTGGTTATGTAGTGGCAATTCTACAACTGTTACCTAGCAACTGTTACCTAGCAACCGTAATGGTCCAAACAGTCTAAAAATGTCACAATAGTTATGATTATTAGACAAATTATTATTATTATTATTATTTACAGTTTTGTGTTTAAAATGGTTTCCCCAATTTTATTTTTGAAGTTTGCGCTTTTTTCTGTATTTCTGTACTTCCATCCATCCATCCATTTTCTTCTGCTTATCCGGGGCTGGGTCGCGGGGGCAACAGTCTAAGCAGGGACTCCCAGACTTCCTTCACCCCGGACACTTCCTCCAGCTCCTCCGGGGGGACCCCAAGGCGTTCCCAGGCCAGCCGGGACACATAGTCCCTCCAGCGTGTCCTGGGTCTTCCTCCCGGTGGGACATGCCCGGAACACCTCCTGAGGGAGGCGACCAGGAGGCATCCGGAACAGATGCCCGAGCCACCTCAGCTGCTCCTCTCAACGTGGAGAAGCAGCGGCTCTACTCCGAGTCCCTCCCGTGTGACTGAGCTCTTCACCCTATCTCTAAGGGAGCGCCCAGCCACTCTGCGGAGGAAACTCATTTCGGCCGCTTGTATCGGTGATCTCGTCCTTTCGGTCATTACCCAGAGCTCATGACCATAGGTGAGGGTAGGAACGTAGATTGACGGTAAATTGAGAGCTTCGCCTTTTGGCTCAGCTCCCTCTTCACCACAACGGTCTGGTACAGCGACCGCATCACTGCCGACGCTGCACCGATCCACCTGTCAATCTCACGCTCCATCCTCCCCTCACTCGTGAACAAGACCCCGAGATACTTGAACTCCTCCACTTGAGGCAAGGACTCCCCACCCACCCGGAGACTTGTACTTTTCTTTTCAATTTTTTTTTTCCATAAACTGCCTCTGGACGGATGTAAAATGAGGATTAATTATTGCCAACAGGAACGATCCACCAAACAAACCCGTCATAATCACTTTAAACTGTAATATCTAGTAATGAACTGCTCTTGTTTCAAAACTAAATGAAATAAAGGTTTGGTAAAATAAAAAAGTAAATTAAAGTTGATCAAAAGTATGAGCGAGGGACATTTCCGCCGTATGCTGATAAGTGTTGGTGTTCCCGAAGGCCGTCCCCCGCGGCGTGCGCTGCGCTCACGTTCACATGAGTATGGCTGGAATGGAGTCCTATATCTGACCCGGGGAATGGCTTGTTCAAACCCTACAAAACTAAGTGCCACTTTTTTGTGTTTTTTTTTTTACATATTTGCAGAAAGAACGATCACATATTCCAACTTATTTAACAAACAACTCCAAATCCTGATCATAAAAAAGAGGGAAATCAAATCCATGTGTGTAGAGAAGAGCCAAGTGTCCACAAAGAGCTTTAGAAAACCAAGTATAAACACACTGTCGATATCTACAGTAGGAAAGAGGTGCCGGGGCCTCAGTGCTTCCCGGGGTCCGCGGGCTGACGCTCGCGCTTCGCAAACGCCGCGGCAGGGGGCGCCACCGTGGCTGCTGCCGACTGATCTGTGGAATAAAGGAAACGGGGTTAAGCACGAGGTGAGACAGTTTTAACACAGCAGTAACTCAGAAAGGACGAGGTATAAAGACAATCAAACAGATGAGGACAGGGATGAAAGTGGCCAATCATGAAAAAAGCGGAAAGTCATGGCGCTTTCTCAACGAATTTGCACAGATATAAAAAAAATAAAATAAAATTACCCCACGGCTGAAAAAAAAAGCGGAGATCCGCTAAAAGACGGAACTCTTTCATCCCTGTGAGGATGAACATCTTCAAAGTGTGTCAGGATCATTTAAATCAGGGATGTCAAACATCCCTGATTTAAATCATTTAAATCAGGGATGTCAAACATGCGGCCCGGGGGCCAGATCCGGCCCTCTAAAACCTTTAATACCCTCGGCTGATTTTCTATTAAAATATAATATTTTTTATTAAAATATTGGTAATTTTCTGCCTATTTTCTGCGCAGTTTAGCATAGCAGCATCTCCAGCGCCTCTGTGCGTGGCCCCTCCCACTAGAGCAGCACAAATGAAGACTCGCCTCTTTCCAAACGCTCTTAAAGGACCATCGTTTTGACTGTTGACCGTGACACCCTCATCAGCAAAATGCAGGGTGCAGGGTTTTCCAAGAAAAATTGATTAATTCCTATTTGTTAACCTGCTTGGAAACTTGTATGCTTGTGTTGAAATAGCATCAAGTTTTAGGTTGCTCATAAAAAATATTTTGTAAAAGAAAGAGTTCTGTACTAGATTCTGTAATATAGATTTGTGTTTCTCTGCACAACAGGGATGAAAGTGTCCTGTCATAAAAAAAAGCGGAAAGCCCGGGGGGGGTGTTGGTATGCCCCTGTGATACACGCTGTTGCGAAAGATCTGTGCGCACTCGTTATGTGCGGTGTCCGCCCACAGCTCACATGGGCTCGCACGGTACATTTTTAATACGAGACACGTACTTTTGTTTCTGAATACGGGACGAGTCCATTTTTCAAGGGATGGTTGGTGACACTAAACACAACTATACACATATATACACCCAAAATCTTTAACACATTTGCACAGGAAAAAAAAACATGCGGCTGAAAAAAAAGCGGAGATCCGCTAAAAGGCGGAACTCTTTCATCCCTGGCACAAATATTTGGACTTATTGATATTTTTGGGGTATATTTGCCATGAGTTTTCTGATCCGGCCCCTTTGGGATCAAAGTTGGTTGGATACGGCCCCCAAACCAAAATGAGTTTGACGCCCCTGATTTAAATCTTCCACAAATATCTGACCTTCCCCCACAGCAGACCAACCACATCAAAATGTGTGATTTTTGTTTTTTTTGCAGAATGTGTTAGTTGAGATCATGTTTCAGATAACAGCACTGGTTGGTTTAAAAGCAGACATTTTCAATCGGGG